>KK114791.1:183606-230822 GCA_000611955.2 Stegodyphus mimosarum
ATAATAAATTTTCAATAAAGAAAAAATATTATAAATTTTTCAATAATAAAATATTTTTAAAAACTTACTTTTAATTTGAAATACACAAAAATTTGAAAATAAATAAAAAGAACCTTTTCTCTTTTTTTTATTTATTAGATTTTTCTGTGATGCATATGGGGAAAGGAATATATGTGTGCAAATAGCTATAAACTTTTTTATTTCTTCCTACACCTTTTCAGCTGTAACATTTTCATAAAATTTATAATTTTGGAGGTAAATTACTATAAAATATCTTCATCACAAATTGTAGACACTCATCGGCTATCTGTATCTTTTGGTAGACTTATTAATTTAATAATACGAAAAAAATCTTCTCACATGTAAAATGTACATACAAACAAAGCGATTATTCTAATTGCAAAAACTCGTAATTGACGATATTTATCTTTTGGAATGTACTCATAAAAGTTAATCAGATTTGTATCTTCAAGACTTTAAATAAGATTTCAGTATAAATTAATTAGCTCCGTTTCTAGATTTTCAGGAGAATTATTTTTGTTCGTTTTTGGTAACAAAAATAACACAAAATTTGATTCCAAACCATTAAAATTTTGAACTTTTTCTTCTAATTCTTTTCATAATAGCTCTAATTAATTTCTGAAAATGCATTCGCGAATGAATATAATTGGTTTGTGGGCCGAATATAATTCATTCGGGGCCGCATACGGCCCGCGGGTTGAGGGTTTTAAGACTACTGGGGTAAATTCCCTTTAGGTTGTAATAGTTAATCTAACAAAAAAGAATAAGTAACTTAGTTAAATTGTAGTAAAATTTAATAGTTTTTGTCCCAGGTCATTAAATTTGAAGATCATTATTTCATGTCATTTAATACAAGAATAAGATTTTTCTTACTTAACAACTCAAGTCTAACAGCGAGAGAGGAGTAAAATCGCTGAAGACCGGTAGTTCCGACCTGGATTCTATTCCAGGCAAACGTGCGGGCTGCATGTGCGTTTTCATGATTTATCCCAAGTGTACACGTATATACGAGCCAGCTTCCCTTCGAACGTCCTCCACGAAGACAACCCTTTCCTTAGGCAGATAGGTCTAGTGTTTTCTTCCGTAACCAACTACACCGAAACTTTACCAAATCTTATGAAAAGAAAAAAGTACAGTAAATTATATATTATTCAATTTTTTATCCCTTGGTCCCATTTATTAGCCTAAAAGATCTATTAGTCTTGAAAAACGATTTTGCGTGTCTTAAAATTTTTAAATGTCTTTCTCTGTAAATGTTTTGTTTCACTTTGCATTCGAGTCTGTTGCCATTCCTCAAAATGCAAGTTATATATATTTCGAATTCAACTATGTGTTATCGATTTACAAACTAAACAATTTAAAAGCAATATCTCCATTTCGTAAGTTTTTTTCTTTTCTTCTTAATCTGATAAAATTAAGAGAAAATGCATTTAATTCATGATAGGTCTAATAAGAAACATTAATATTTTTATAGAAATACGTTATATATTTTTCCTCATTTTTCAGCTGTACAAAAGATATAAAAAGCTTCCATATTAGTCAAAAATGTGTATTCATCTAGTTAGTCTCTAGAATGTTTCGTTGTTCCATCTAGGGCGTCTCTATTGATAATTTCTAGTGATAAACCATATTAAACTTTAAAAGAAACCTTTTGGACAATCTATAAAATTTTAAATCTTAAGATGTTTTATTTATTTTTTAACATATATTAATTTTTGTATTTTTGTTCTTTTCATTCTCTACACGTGATCACGGTGCCGAATTGTATAACCTTCTCTATAGCATTTATGGCATAAAATAACCAAAAATGGAAGCAATTTTAACAGATTATCACTTTCAATAACACTAAAAACAACTTTATCCTCGAGACCCGTTTGATATTTTACGTTAATAATAATAATATCGGTTATTTGCTGATAATAACTGAATGAAGATTAAAAATAATAACTGTATTAAAAAAGGATTTTGTCTTTCTCAAAATTATATGCCGATTTCTTAGATGTAGTATTCTGATAACTAACATAAAAATGGCGAGTAAGGTGGATAGTTGTGCAGTTATTGATCGTTCGTTTGGTTTGTTCGGCAGTTGAAACGCTTTACACGATTTTGCTCTCACCATTTGTCTAACACCTAACTCATGATACCTTACTCTTGTTTACTTAATCCAAGCGATTGGAAGTAAGTTGACGGACGTCTGAAATAAATAAGTAAGAAGGTGATGAAGAAGAGCAAGGAAACGGTTGTTGCGTGAAGATGGGAAAATCTGGTTAACATAAATATCCTCCGCCTACCATTTACCGGTTTTTTCTTAATCTCATCACTGCTTTTAGAAAAGATTGAGTTTATTTTGTTGAAAAATCTGATGTATAATGTATGTAATAGACACCGATTAAATTTTACTTATATGTGATACTGACATCTATAAAGCTTATAAAAGGGATAATATGCTTTTGAGCTTAGTCGGAATTACTCTGAGCGTGGTGTGAGGTTTGTAGCAAATTTTAGGGTTCTTTGAGTCGCTCAGACGGTATAGTGGTTAGGGAAGCCTACAATGATACCGAAGCGCCCGGGTTCGAATCCCCAAGAAGGCGTGGGTGTTTGTAAATGTATAGTGTCTGTGAAGCAGGGAGACGCACTAAATGTGCGGTAAGTCGAAAGTCCTATCGAGAGGTTATTGGTAGGGAAAATGGGTGGAGGACCCTCGGTCCTAGGGTGCTCTCCTTCAAAATAGGGGGGGAGTGAGCGAAGTAGCACTGTCGCATGTATGGTGGTAGTGAGATAACAGCAACAACACGTAGGATTCTCTAGTCCGCAACATCAATAATATGCTGTTTATTTCATGGAACCGAATGTCTTTCTTTACTAAGTAAAATGAAATGGTTAGTTTTATTTTGATTTCTTCAGTGGCTATTTACTGAGGAAAAAAGAGTAATTAAATTTGCTCTGTGTCGAGTGAAACAGTCGAACTGGGATAGATATATAGTAAATGTTTTAACAGTTGTTGCTGAAGCAGCTGTTAAAACATTATTAAATATAAAATTACAGTACATTATTAAAATATAAAATTATTATAGAGAACAAAATGTTGAAAACGACTAACGTCACTGTTACAGCTAATGATTTCATTTCCAGTGACATTATGACGTAGAAATATATAAGAGAATATTTAGTTGTAGTAACAGAATTTTAAAATCATTCCGTTAAAAAAATTACTCGGAGATTATGAAAAATCTTTTAATCTTATTTTTGTTTTTCTTCAAAGGCTTAACCTTGATTCTTACTTATTTTCTTTTTTAGTCTCGGAATTTGCATCTAATACATTATTTCTCACTTCGCGTTTAACGTTTAACCAACATTGCAGAATTTCACACATACTAGTATTCTCTTTCTTAGGTCTATTCTTGATTATCTTCATAAGGTAACTGGATTTGCTCTATATTTCTTTCTATATTGGTAAAATAAAAGATAAAGTACAAAACACATCTTGTTTCTGATTTCTTTTCCATAAATAATTAGGAACGGTTTGTTACCTTTGGTGTACGATGACGTTGTTTTGATGCCTGTGTGTCTAATTTCGTGGTTTAGAATTTTCAAAATAGATCTGCATTTCTTCTGTTCTAGTTTTAAATCGATGTTATGAACTGAGCGCACCATTGCGATGATGAAAACGATGAAATTAAGAATTGCAAGAACTGTGGAGATGAATATTTTCCAAAAGATTCCGAAAGCCAAGTCAATGAAAAGTGATCATGAGGTTAGGGAAATAGAATACGATATCGAAACTAATGATGCCATGCTAGTCAAAATAGGAAATTATGCTAAAAATGTTATTAAAATAATCAGATGGCCACAACTAAATTTTCATGGTAGAATAGGAACAAAATCATAATACTTTTCTGAAAGTGACCGGAACAGGAGTCACTAATTAGTTACATTAACGTAGACGTGTAGAGTTTACGCTTTTTTATCGATATTTTAGACAAAATATTTAAACAAAAGCAATTGAATTGGGAATAAAATTTTGGGTTTGCTGGCTTAGAGTTATACGAACTTTGTTGAACATTTTGAGCTGGGTCTTTTATAATTACGTATTTTATAGCATGGGCGATCAATAAATATGTTTATTGTTTTGGATTAATTTTATCCCACAAATAATTCTAGCTTTTAGCTAATGTTTCTTATAGTCTCTGAGAGGGCATAAAGGTGAACGTGCAACGTAATTCTGACTACGATGGATAAGACTAACGTATCAGGCTTAGTATTTTCATTAAGTTCTACTTTCTTATACTGAATATTAAACAAATAGTCTAGTTAAAAATCCTTCGCATTAAAATAAAGTTTATCAATAGAAAAATGTTGCTAATTTTTTTAAAAATAGTTTTACTTGCATAATTCATAAAGTCTTTACGTTTAGAGTTTTAAATATTTGTTAGAACAGTAGAAAGCTTGCTTCGTTGAGCTGAGATTTACCGCCCAGTGAAAGACGCGTGGGGAAAGAAAAGTTAGGATCTTGGTTTTTTTTCTTTCTTGTGGAATGAGTTCGTTATATAAATGCTTCGGTAATTTTTATTACATAATACAAACAAAATTTATTTTTCTAAATTCGCCATGAAACGTTTCCCTCAACTTAGTCTTTTTGAGCTCTCATTAAATTATGCTTCCACCTATTTAACACACAAGAATCAAAATTATTTATATTAATATAGTTTAATAAGGCGAGGAGATGAATTCCGAAAGTACTACAAAATCATCTTATTAATTTATAAGATTTGCAGATACAAAATTAATGCAGATAGGCTAAAGTTAAGGCACGTACTTTCAAGTTTTTCTTGTGAGTTATAATTAACATTAATATCGAAAATTACTCATTTTGATTTGCGTCACCTGTATTTGCTGAACCCAAGAGGTTATCCAAAGGTTAAGCTAATTACGACTGATGCCAACTGAAATAAAATCCTGCCATGCTGCCTCTGAAAATTAGTGCCAACTTTTGTCTGTTAAAAACCTTACTGTTTCCCCTTTGCCTTTCCAGTTTACTAACCGACTTTCTCGTGATTAGTAACGAGAACCAAGAGTTTTATTTCAGAGAATTTGTTGCTGGTAACTCTAGTACGTCATGTCATGTGTCGAATTTTTTCACTTTATTGCCTAGTAGTAAACAGATCTTTTGGGTCACGTATTTTAGATGTAGTTGTAAGGAATAAGGAATGGACAGATAACGTTTCGTTGAGTGTTTAATCTGCTTGTATGAAAACTGATCTGAGTCAACGTGATAACTTGCTGATAGTAAAAAAAATAATTTTACGTCAAGTACCACAAGATAAACGTACTATTCAAGAGCAATTTAATAGCAGGGTAGAGTGGTATCATATGTGTCAACATTGATTTTGATTTTATAGCGATCATCGTTATGCTTTATATTTTAAGATAAAAGTCGTTATGTATATTTACTTAGAGAGCGCATATAAATTTTACAAGACATTTTACAATTTTTAACTATTATTCTAAAGTTGAAATTAAATTCTGATTTGAAGTATAGGTAAAATCAGGTCTGTTATACTGAACAGAAAGCGGGAAGTAAATAAAGTTCCAAGTTTATAAATTTAATTCTTTCGAAACAAAATTTGTCCGTATAAATTTTATAATATTTCGGCCACACATTGTTTCCATTGCCAAGTTATAGAAAAGGAAAGAGCTGTTCAGCATAAGAGATTAAATACAGAAAGTGGACTTCCATGGCATTTAAATTAAGAACGTTGATACGGGATAATTCTTTCGAAACAAAATTTGTCCGTATAAATTTTATAATATTTCGGCCACACATTGTTTCCATTGCCAAGTTATAGGAAAGGAAAGAGCTGTTCAGCATAAGAGATTAAATACAGAAAGTGGACTTCCATAGCATTTAAATTAAGAACGTTGATACGGGCAGATTAAGAAATACTATGACATGTGCTTCCAGTGTTAGGTTAAGGCCAGTTTACACCTGTCTGGGTGACCCGTGCGAGCTACTCGCTACGACTACTTTGACAATGTAAACGCTCACTTCATCCGAATAGATACGTAAACTTCTAAGAGTTTAGACTTCTCCGGGTGAGTTCCGAGTGACCTTCGGCGAGCCCCTCGTCCTAGGGTCTTGAACCTAGTAAAACGGGTCTGTACTCTGATAGATCGTTTACACTAATCAGAGCAGACTAACACCTCGCTTCCGTTTGTTTGCAAAATAGATACCGACGTGCAGCTTGCTGTGCTTGAAGTTTGCGAAGCAGTTTCCAAGGAATTAATTTCTGTTCTAGAGGGGGGGAGAAGAAAAAGAAAAGGAAATCAAAACATAATCGTATAGCTCGCCGCGATGAATTGGAAGCGTCAAATCAATTTTTAAATGAACTTCGGGGCTAGGATATCCAGAATTACAAAAACGTCAGTAGAATGGGTGAAGGATAATTTGAAACTTTATTGGAAATGGTCAATCCACTTAAGAAAAAAAAAATTCTTTCGAGATGCTGCCGGGAACGCAGATAGCGTTTCGGTGTCTAGGGGCGGGTAAATCGTACAGTTCTCTGCAATCTTTATTTCGAGTGCCAAAATGCACAATTAGCATCTTTATTCCAGAAATGTATGAGATTGAGCGATAATTATTAATTTTTTGCTTGAACTTTCCAACACCCTCAGATTTTAACATGTTAATAATAGCCTCGTACGCCTTCTATCGGCGACTTTTATTTTAATACTTCCGACCGATCGTTTGTAAAATTTCTGATCTGTGATCCCAAATCTGATTTGTGGTTCAAATAAATGGAAAGTCTATAAAACAAAATTTCAGAATTTTAAATTCTATTTTATGAGGTGTAATTGGCCATGTGTAGAAACTCGCTTTTCCAAATTTATGTCAACAAAATAAAATAAATGTTTGCCCTTTCACTCATTTATTTAATTGAAAACTGTATTTTATTGGGTAGTTGAATAACATATAATTTAATTGTTTTTTAATTAAAGAAAATTTAGAAAGAAATATGCTTAAAATAAATATTTTGAATCCGATACCCTACTTTAATTTCCGTCTATGTATTTTCTACAATATCAAAAACTTAAATTCATTCTTATCTATTCACGTTGTATTTAAGCATTAATTACCAATGGTCGCAATATTCAGGTAGTGAAGTATCGCATAATACTTCAGAAGATGCATATGCATTAAAAAATGTCATAGTTAGATTATCGCTCTATCTCGGCATTTTCGATATGGCGAAAAAATTGGGCATGGCGTCTCTGCGAACACTGCTCGGATTTGGTGCTCGGATAGATTTTCAACCGGTTCAGAGTAGAAACGGACTCGCTGACTCAATTTCTCTACGTTTCTACTCGGTCGAAGTGATCATTTACTTTATCCGAGAAGCCACTCGGAGCTTCCTCGAACAAGTGTAAACCGGCGGGGGAGATGAGTCAGCGAGTCAGTTTCTACTTTGAACCAGTTGAAAAATCTACCCGGGCAGTAACTCCGAGCAGATACGCCGTGCCCGGTTTTTTCATCATATCAACAATGACGAGATGGAGCGATAATCTAACTATGGCATTTTTAATGCATATGCATCTTCTGAAGTATTATGGAATACTTCACTACCTGAATATTACGACCATTGTTTACTAATGCCTAACTATTGTTGTGTCGCAAAATTTAAGTGTTTTTAATCATTTAAGTAATCAATTATTTAAGTACTTTATTTGTATTTGTATTTCATTTTTTAAATTTGAAATTTTCAAGAGCATACTCAATATATATATATATATATATATATATATATATTTGTAAAAGTGTATTTAAACGCTTTAGGCAATTATTTTTCTTCAACGGTCCAATTTTCTAACGAAGAAAGGGGAGCGTCTTTTAACGGAAGTAACATCTGTGGGAATAGCCTTAAGATGACAGTTGGGACTGAGAGCAGTATATCGTTGTTTCTCTTGTCTTTTGTTACGAAGCAGTAAAGTGAATATCGTAATTGGCTCCCCGCAATTCGCGTACACTTAAGCTTTGCGAATGTTGCCTTGCTTATAACTTCGGAAGAAAGAAAGGGAAAGGTTGTAAATTGGATCTGGAAAGGGCAGTTTTTGTTGTTTCTCCTTAGATTTTTTCGCTTGTTAGCAAGGGGGGTCGAATTTTTAGTCTCAAGTTTTCGCAGGTGTTAGAGTCCTTTCTACAGCTGGTCAACCGTCAACTGTAGACAATTACTTTATTTTGATCCGTTCGAGGGGTTTGAATTTGTCTGGTTAAAATATTGTGAAAAGTCTTGGGTTGGTGAGAATTAATTTTATGTGTAACTTTTGGACCTATAATTGTGAGTGGGAGGAGAAACCGAGTTTTCCTCGGTTCTTGCACGAGTTTAGAAATCCGTTTTTGGAGTGCAGTTTTTTTTTTAACACGTGACACCTCGAGAGGAGAATCTAGAGAGAAAGGGCGTTTGCCCTGCGGCCGAGCTTCGCCCTTGGGGGCTGGCTTGCGCCTGCTGTCCGCCGAGGCACGTTGAAGAAAGACGTAATCGTGATAGAAGGGTTGGAAGTGCATTTGTGTTGGATGACAAGAGCTCTGCACAAAAATATAGCATCTTCTTCTTCATCATCTTACTCGGAGAACTATAAATAGTCATTCTCGAAGTGTTCCTGATAGAAGAGTTGGAAGATTTTAGGAAGTTCCCAGAAGCTGTCCTGATAAAGAATTTTTGATGCATTTGGTTGCTTGAGGACAAGAGCTCTACTCAAAATTATAGCATCGTCTCATCTGCATATCGCTTTTTCGTGAACTATAGTTGGACGCTCCCTGACGTGTTGTAGCAGTAACATGATCATACTTCGGGAAAGTAGTTTTCGAGCTGTGAGTGAAATATTTTAATTATTCTTGTCTCCGTCTCTATTTATTTGTGAAGGATTAAGACTTTTTCCTACTTAATTAGTGAGGTATCTTATATTTTATTGATACTTTTATAGTAGTTGTCTTAATTAAATCTTGCATAACGAGTAAAAAAAGTTCATTTGATAATAGATAAAATTATGTGTCTTAGAAGAATTTAAAATTATTGTCAAAAATATGAAATTTATGTTAATTGTAATTTCTATATTAGTTATGTGAAATCAAGTTTAAATGATTCATTTAATGTTCTAGTTATTCAAAGTAATCGTTATTATGTTAAATTGCAAAATTTTATCTTGATAACTGACTCTTGAAGGAAGTTTAATGTAGAATATTAATTGCTATTATATGTAAGGGTAGTCTGGCCAGCTATCTTTAGGTTATCCTAGATAATAATAAATGAGTTTGATTTTATGTTATTACCTGCTTTTTTTGTGTTACGTAGTTGGTCTGTTCACTCACTCCATTTGTTTGAGCCGTGAGGTCTTTTAGAAACATGGAGATTTTGCTTGGGGTTTTGTACAATGTTTATGCATTTTAGGGTACTCACAACGCACCCTGTTATTTTTAACAAATATGTACTAACCACGTTTTATTGAATATTTGAAAGTCTGTTTTTGGTGCCAGAAAATTTGAAACTATTGCTTGATTTTTCGTAGTGGACTGATTGATTGGTGTTTGAATTTTTCTTTTCTGGTTTTTGGGATGTTTTGATTTAATGACTATGAACTTGTTGTTCTTGAGTTTATTTTAAAATGAGTGAATTATAGAAATGTTTTGGTTGAGATATAGTATTCAGTTCTACTGAGTACCAGAGAAGATTTATTCCTTCTTGTGTTTTTCAGGTTAAATTTTTTTAAGATGATTTGCTTTGCTTTGTGTCAGTAAATTGATTTAAGAAATAATTAATTTAGATATTTTTTCGACTTAGCTTAATCAGTCAGCTTCCTCCCTTTCTAACTAATTGATTTTTATTAGTAACAAGTTACTTATTTTAGTTTGTCCGGAACCATATTAGGTCAGTAGTTTAAATAGTTTGTTAAAAATTCAAAGAGTGGTTAAAAGTAACACCCGTAGAGTATTAAATCGCAACAATATAATGCGGATATAACTACTGATCAGAATGAATTTAGAATTTTGGTATTGTAGAAAAACATAGAAAAAAATTAAATTAGGGTATCGGATTCAAAATATAAATTTTACACATATTTATTTCTGAATTTTTCTTTCATCAAAAAACAATTAAATTATATATTATTCAACTACCTAATAAAATACAGTTTTCAATTAAAAAAATATGTGAAAGGGCAAACATTTAATTTATTTTGTTGATATAAATTTCGAAAAGCTAGTTTCTACTCATGGTCAACTCCGTTTAATAAAATATAAACTAAAATTTTGAAATTTTGTTTTATAGACTTTCCTTTTTATTTGACCCAAACATTAGATTGTATTTGCAAACGATCAGTCGGAAGTATTAAAATAAAAATCGCCGACAGAAGGCTTATGAGGCTATTATTAACATGTTCAAATTTGAGTGCGTTGGAGAGTTCAAGCAAAAGATTAATGATTCTCGCTCAACCTCATACACAAAAAATGGTCTCAAATCCTTCTGGAATAAATATGCTGATTGTGCATTTTGGTACTGGAAATAAATATTGCAGAGAACTGTAGAAGTCACCCGTCCCAAGAAACAGAAGCGTTATCTGCGTTTTAATTTTGCTTTCACAGCATATCGATAGAACATATTTTTTTTCAATAATTGGCGTGACCATTTCCAATCAAATTTCAAATTATCCTTCACCCATTCTGACGAAGTTTTTGTAATTTTGGATATCCTCGCCCCAAAGTTCATTTAAAAGTTGATTTAATGCTCCCAATTCATCACGGAGAGCTACGTAGTTACGCTTTGATTTCCTTCTCTTTTTCTTTCCTCCCCCCACTAAAATAGAAATTATTTCGTTGGAAACTGCTTCGCAAATTACAGCAAGTTGCACGTCGGTATCCATTTTGCAAACAACCGGAAGTGAGTTGTCAGTCCGTTCTGATTGGTGTAAACAATCTATTCGAGTATAGGTCTGTTCACTTGGTTCGAGACACTCGGACGAGAGGCTTGCCGAAAGTCACTCGGAGAAGTGTAAACCGGCCTTTACCAAGAGGCATAATAAATTGAATTTCAGGAAAAACGTCGAAAAATAAAACTTAAATTTGGAAAGTGTGAGTCCGTGTATGTTAATAAAACAGCATTAAACTTGAACAGCTTATCAGCCAGATAAGGCGCAAAATCTTTATGAATGTAAGAAAATTAAGCATTAGAAGTCTTTTAGCATAACTTGCTATTTATGTCTTATTTTATATAATATTTTTAAAAACGCTTCTTTTGAAATCTTTTATTCTTCCATGTTGGCATTAAAATATATGTTTGAAAATATTTTAAGTATTATTCTGCTTAATAGGTGTTCATTTTTATTATCCTCATATTACACAGATATAATCTTTTTGAAAATTTCAAGTTTTTAGCATTATAATAATTTTATATGATTTTTTGTACTATCAAAATCTTTAAGTTATTCCGAGTATTTTAAGCATCATATTATTTTTTAAGCTAAATATGGCTGCGCTTTAAAACTGAATAAATTTAAAACTTACTCATTTAAGCCGAAACGTAGCATTGCCTTTTACCTCGTGTTGTACCTAAATAAAAGAAAATACTAAATAAATAAATAAATATAACATACGTTGAAATTACACAGGTTCATAAAGTAAAATACTGTAATCTACCTTACAAATCGCACTTTTTTTAACATTAGAGTCAAAATATAGTAATAACAATGAATTATTTTCGTCTTAGAATGCTCTGTATTTCATAAATTTAAGTACATAATGAACAAAATAACACAAATCAGCTCTTCGGAGATAATTATTTTTAGTTTTCATTACTTCATATAACCATGCCGCAGCGAAAGTAAAAGCACGCTGATTGCAATAAGTGTACTGCTTGGCTATTTAAAAGCCAAAGATTTTTCTATAGGAACAAATTTGAATTAACACTTACCGAACAAAGTTACATATTGAGCCACTGGCTTCTAGAGAAAGGCTGAAATTGAGAAGGTGAAACTTGATAGCTGAATGAATCCACTTTTGTTCACTGAACGTACAGTTAATTCTAAGCGTTGGTTCTGTGTCTTAAAAATACAGGCAAAGAAAGCCTTTAGTTTTGACTACTCTTTAAGATGGATATCTAAACTTAGCAGAAACAAACAAAACTTTCATCCCAAATCCATTTGCGAATTTTCCTTCAGCGATTTCTTAGATAAGTTATTCTTCTTTTGATGCAGATAGAATATTGTATGGCGTAATTATTTGTGTTAGAAAATCCATATTTTATGCACTCTTTATCTTATGTGAGCCAAGACTTATCATCTCGCATGCTTGCCACCAGGAGAAAGTATTTTCGATTTATTGACCTAAAGTTCAATTCAGCATATGTAGGAAAAACGAGATAATGTGTTACTGGATTCGACCTGCTAATTGGTAGTGAAGAATAATTAATACTCTAAGTTAAAATGGTAGCTATCCCTTGATATACAAATATCCTATATCAGTAATAGCAGTATTGCCACTACTGGGCCAATATATAGGTGGTATTACCCTCTCCTTGTTGAAGAGTTTGTGCTATTGGACCCTGGCTCCTCCGTTTTGGATAATTTTCAAAAATGATGACGCTTATGCACAATTTTCTCGTATTAAAATATTGTTGTTTAAAAACAATTCAATAGTGCTATTCTAAAATATCTCCTTAAAATGTTTTTTGTTTTAAAAAAGCTAAAATTGTTATTTTAAAACAAACAATGCCAGTTTCCACTAAAATCGGGACGTGCATTTTTTAACGAGTTCTGCATTGTTTTAAAGGAGTGAATATTTGCAATTTGAGGAAATTTCTCAATATTCACGACAGAGAAAAAGAAAACCAGGGACAGTAGTCTGTTGCTACGAAAAACATCTACACGAGTATTCAACGGTTTTAACCAATCACAATGGTTGGGCAAAGAATCAAGCTGATAGTTGACAGCTGTTGTTTGTTTATTCAGGTGTTAACATTTAGTACTCTAGAGAAGAAGCTTTTAAAATAACATCCACAAAAATACATCAGTTTGGCAAGTGTAATTTGGTAATTATTAAAATATATAAACAATAGTTTTTGTAGCATTTTAATACATGGAAAGATAAGCAGAAATATATCTGAGAATTCTTCAGTTAAGTTCCACGAATGAGACTAAACATGTTCAAAAGAACTCAAGGTCGAATGATTTGAAAATTTAAGAAGTGTTAACAAAATCTTTATGCAAATGTTCAACTATGAGTGCATTCAAATTTATTCACTTAAATAAACTAAATTGAACCTTAATTTCAGGACAAAGAGTTCGCATTATGCAAAATTTCAATGAACGTCTTCATAATAGACAGAAAAATGTACATTGAAAAATTTCTAAATTGATTGCTACTGCAGTTGATAAGCAAAGATAGACGATATTTGAAAGCATGCTTTGGTATACGGACATATTGGAAAAAATGAAGTACAAGGAAAGACATGAAAATACATTTTTCATTTCCCAAACATTAAGGAGAAATACCAAGAAACACAGAGGTAAAATATTTTGAGCCCCATTCTAGTAGTCTCAAATAACAAATGGGATAAAATAAAAATATCTATAGTGCTGAGGAAAATATTTTCAAGGATTTTGAAACTGTTGTTATGTAAAAATATTTTCCATCCAATGACATAAAAATTTTCTTCCAATAAAAAATTCCTTCAATATCTCATTGAGATAGTGCAATATTGAATATCTGATCAATAAATTTATTTCTTATCCGGATTTAACAACAGGGTTTCAATAACAAAATCTCACAGAGATATTTGTTAAATTGCAGAAAACATCTGATATCCATCAAATGACGAGTTTAAGTATGAAAAAATAAAACTGTTTACTTGAAGGGTATTCTTGTAAATAAGATTTGCCTTTGTGAAAAATAAATTTTGTGACTAAAATATAGAGGCATTCCGTCATGAGTTTTTCATATGTATGATTTTAAAATAAAAAAAAACATCCGCCCAGACGGTATAGTGGTTAGGGAAGCCTGATTGCGAAACTGAAAGGCCCGGCTTCGAATCCCGGAGAAAGCATGGATGTAAAATTGTTTGTCCCTTCATAGGAGTTAGCGGTGACCGCCTATTAGGTGCCTCCACAATAAAATTATCACCACTTCTGGCCTTAGTAGTGACCGATACTGTTATAGGCAAGTGCCCGCCATTCATAAAAAAAGAAATTGTTTTTAAAAGTGACAGTTTAAGGAAAATTACATTCAAAAACAAAAATATCCAAACGAAATTTATGGCCTAATACAGATTAGAAACAGAGTGAATCTTCCACAGCCTGCCAATACATTAGTATGGGTAACACAAGGTTAACTATGTAAGCCTTTTGGTTCACCGAGGTACAACTGTATGAATATAATCGTGCAAATGATAAGGTAGCGGAGTCAATGTTGCACTAAAACTGCGCATTCTAAGCTAAAGTGCTTTCCTATAGCATTGGATAAGAGAGTAAAATGGCTAGATTTCTGCCACGGGTCGAACCTCGAGAACAGAATTGGAACTTTCTGCCACTGAGAAAATTTATGCGTTACTGCACAGTTTGAAAAACCAAATCTTAAATTTCAATTGAAATTCACCAAAATTTTTTTATTATTACACTCA
The DNA here is from genome assembly GCA_000611955.2 of Stegodyphus mimosarum. Lineage (NCBI taxonomy): Eukaryota > Metazoa > Arthropoda > Arachnida > Araneae > Eresidae > Stegodyphus > Stegodyphus mimosarum. The sequence goes on from KK114791.1 coordinate 198,288, forward strand.
CGTTTGTGAAAATTGCAACACCAAGAAGGAATCGTCATAATTGAATGCAATTTAATACACAGTTGAGTGGTAGTGGTACAAATAAATGATTAAATGTTCAAAGCAAACAAACAAGAACAAGAGATCAGAATCAGTATTTTGTGTGGCCACCACGCGCCGCAATAAGTGCTGCTACACGACGTGGCATGGAGTCAAACAAAGTTTGAATGTCTGACTGAGGAAGAGCATTCCATATCGTTTGTACGCGTACCCAAAGTTCGTCTGCAGACGCAACAGGACGAGGATCACGAGCAAGACGCCGACCAATGACATCCCACACATGTTCAATTGGCGACATATCCGGGGAACACGCAGGCCAAGGAAGAAGCTGTACCTGCTGCGCTGCAAAGAAGGATTTAACAATCCGAGCAGTATGAGGGCGGGCATTGTCCTGTTGAAATACAGCGCCTGGCAAGCTTTGAAGGAAGGGAACAGCTTCGGGCTGTAGAACTTCACGGATATACCGGTTGCTGTTCAGATTGCCCACAATTCGTAGCAATTGAGATCGTCTATGATATGCTATGGCGCCCCAGACCATAACTCCGGGTGTTCGTCCACTGTGGCGTTCGATAATGCACTCCGGAAGGTGGCGTTCACCGGCATAGCGTCTGACACGAATGCGGCCATCATGGTACCACAAATTAAAGCGGGATTCGTCAGAAAACACGACATGCTGCCAATCAGCACGCCAGTCTCTATGCTGATTGGCCCATTGTAGCCGCAGGCGGCGATGGTCGTGCGTTAGGGGGATCCTGTATAAAGGAGTCCGTGCGCGCAGTCCACACTGCAGCAGACGTCTACGAATTGATGAAGCACACAATGAAACACCTGTAGCTATTGACCACAGTGCTGCCAATTGTCTAGAGGAAGCTGTACGGTCCGTCCGCGCCATGCGGACCAGGTGTCTATCATCGCGAGCTGACGTCACATTTCGGGGTCCACTCCCGGATTTCCGAGTTGTCCGACACTCGTCCGTCCACTGCTTCCAAACGCGCATCACTGTGCTGCTGTTACGCTGCACACGAGAGGCTACTGCACGATACGACAATCCAGCTTCACGAAGGCCGATGATTCTCCCTCGTTCAAACTCTGTAAGTTGTTCAAATCTCGCTCTCTTTCGTCGACGAGGCATAAGTACAGATTGAGTTAACGTTTACCACTAGCAGATAACCACCGATAACCATACACGCCTCGCTACAGCCGTCTATTTATTCGGATCCATCAGCCGTTCAGAGGGCGCTGCTCAGCATACGCATGCGCTACGGATTTGCAATTCTAATCATTTGCATATCATGCGCTACTTTGCATTTCCTGAAAATTTCAGCTCACTCGCGTAAGTCCTTCATGGTGTTGCAATTTTCACAAACGTGAGTGTATAATCAACACTAAAGAGACAGCATTACTTTCATTCTTAAGTGCTGTTTTATAAAAGTAATTGCTTTGAAACGAAATTTCATTTTAACATTAGAGAAATCTAGAAAAGTGTCCTTTCAGTTTTGGGGTTGTTAGAAATACAAGTAGGTGGAACACAATAATTTCATGATTGACAGCATTTAATGCACAACTCGGCCCCCAGGTTTTATGGAAAACAACTTGTGGTATAGATCCGAGTGTCTCCGTTCCCTTTTCTCCAACCACAAACGTCTTCAAAGAAAACATTTCCTAAATTTCAAGAAGTTCAACATATTAGTATTATAGTCAAAACTAAAGATATATTATTGTTTTAATTCTTGCTGTTTAAGTGGCGTTTTATAAAAGAAATTGCATTGAAATATAATCTCATTTTGTCTCTTGAGAAACATAAAAAAGAGTCTTTCAGGCTTTGGGGCTGTTAGAGATACAAGTAGAAGTAAGTGGAATACAAAAATCCATTACTGACCGGACTAATCGGCCTCAAGTTTTATGAGCTTGGTCCCAGTTTTGTTGGAAAATACCTCTACAGGCGGATCTGAGTATCTTCCAACTCTCTCTTTCAAACAGCAAAACTACGCCAGAGTAATTTATCTCGCCTGTACTGTCCCCATGCAGCGTAGACACTATGCACTTAAAAAAATCCGTGTCTTAGACAATATTCGAACCTGGAACCTGTGATAGGCAGTCAGCGCCGCTCCACGGATTAGGATAGCAGGGGCTGTTGCGTAATATCACATCAGGATATGGATATCATGCATTTATCATTCATGTGAACTGGCAAGTGTTGATTTTCAAATTAGTTTTCACACCGAATGTTAAATAGGCAGGTTACAGAGTGTTACACGCTGCCATAAAGGAAGTTCATTAATTTATACTTTTCATTTCTTTAGTCTGCACTTGTTTAACAAAGAGAATGATTTTAAGGAAATAAACGTCCATCTTAATAATATGTATGTAAATATCAAACCAATATATATGTAAATAATAAACCAAAAATTCATAATAAGAAATAATTCCATAATCTCCAAGGATTTTCTTTTTTCTTGGTTTAAAATTGAACTTCTGTGTTTCTTAGAGATGGTATATAGAAAGTTTTCTTATTATAAATTAGTATGAATTATTGGTGTATTACTTTGCAGCTTTAACGCGCAAGTCATAGGCCTTTTTAACTTACTTTTAATTACTTTTATTTAGAATATATAAATAATAATATATAAACAGCACATAATAAATTATAGCACACACACATTATAGCACATAATAAAAATACGTACATTTTTCCAAATTTGTAGCATTTATGAATCATATCCTGCATAAATTTTCCTGCTTAGTAATATCCAACAACTGGATTTCCACATGCCTTCCTGGTGTAACTAGAAGCATATACGACGCGTATTCGAGAGGTCCAGAGTTCGAGTCCCAGCGAAGAGACTGCACATTTCTTACATCTCCGGTTTCAAAATAATCTAATGACTGTACATTTTAAAATCTTGACGAACGGCTGCGTAATGATTTTCTCGGTGTCCTTCATATATAATATGAACATGAATACAAGTGAGTTTCTGTTAAAGATTTCCATCAACTGCCGAGTGGTAAGTATCTGAACACTAGTAGTTCGATCTGCGCTCAAATCTAGTCGAACTGGCTGGCTGCATGGGTGTTTTCGTAGTTTTCCCGGTGTGTAATGTGGATATAAGTCCGTTTCTCTTAGATAGTCCTCCACAAAGGCATAACTCATATACTTTGCTGCTTCAAACAAACCAATCAAAGCAATCCTTAAAGAGTTCTGCACGAAGGCATTCCTCACTTCAGGCGGATTGCTTTCGTGTTCTTTACCATAATCAAAACGGTCAAACTGATTCATCTGAATAAATCGCTTAAATTTAAAAATCGCTGAATATTGCTCGAAACACTTATTATTAAATTTAGCAATTGCGTTTTTAAACGTCTTGAATCAAGAGTGTTATGAAGTATATAATAAATTATAAAAATAATATGTCAGTTTTAAAAATTATTAAAAAGTCCTTAACTTTTAAATCTGTCAGTTTTTTACACTAATACTTTGTAAAGGTAAACTATAAATGCCATGCAAGATTTCTTAGGATTGGAATTTTATCAATAGCCACGTTTAATGCTATGCCAGCGTGATGTAATGTGAAGCGAAAGAATATACAGAATGGATTTGAAGTTGCTTACGTTGACGTTGGAAGATGTATATTTTGATGATTTCTTTGGACTGATACTCGCAAATGAATTGACTTTGTAGAGACATTAGATTATTTCTAACCAGGAGGCATGAAGAAATGAGGAATGCCCTCGCCGGGACTCGAATCACGGACCTCTCGAATACGCTCCCAGCGCGTTGCCCACTACACCACGAAGACATGCCAAGAAGGGGGGAGAAATGCGTATAACTTCTTAAACACAAAATAAATTGTCTGAAAAACTTGATTCTATATTTAAGAAAAGCAAATAATTAAGATAATTCTGTGTGATATTTCTAAAGCAGTTAGTTACAGGAAGCTTTTCTCAAAAAACTTTTAATTTTCGACTTTCATTGCTGCAAGATATATTTTCCAGGTAACGTTCAGATTATGACAGAGCGGCTCGAAAAGATGCTAGTACAAAATCACATCACTTAAACAATACTTATCAATATGCCGCCCACCTTCTCAATTAACGTACGAAAATTTTAACGATCTGTCTTACAGGGCTTCATTGTCGGCACTTACCTTTCTTCGAGATGAATGCAAATTAACGTTATTAATGCAAACGGAAAGTGCTGCCAAAGAAGGAAAAAATGAACGCATCATTTGCACTTGCTGCAGATATCCAATATCCACAAAAGATCCCAATTTTTATTTTCTCATTAGTCGCCAGCGGCGCGTGTGGGCTGGTATGTAAATCCACGCCCTACAGCGGTAACCACGGAATTAATAATGAGAAGGCACGAGAGATTAAGGGGCTCCTTTCTTCGGTGCCAGTGTCACTTGCCGAACTTGGATATTTATAGAAGACGATATTTTGAAAATGGGAGAATCCTTCGCAACGTACGGTGGGGAGTTAAAGGGATGGGGTCCATTATACTGCAGTCGCAATTATCCCCTACGACGTTCGGTAAATCACAGGATAATCGCCTAATGGGATGATAGGAAGTTGATGACGTCGTTGGACAAAACGTGACGCAAAGTGAAGTGGTTTGAGTGCTCAACCATAAAAGAAGTATGTACGAAGTAGAAGAAATATTGAGCATTTCTAAGAAATCTGAAATAATAAATAACACCTACAGCAATAATGAGCATGAAGCATGATTTTTATGCAGAAAATGCTTGCACTTTAGTGCAAAATAAAGCGATAGATTTATGCTTTTGGCGATACTATCTCGATTAATCAATTTGCTTTTTAAATTCAAGGATTGCTTTATAAGAGAAATGGAAGTTTCAGATTTCCCATCCGTATTTTAATTTAAAATGATATATTCGAAATTATGTTTTTTTTCCCTTATTATGCATGAATCAGTCTTCCTAGTATAAAGAATATCTCCTAAAACAGATGTAAGCAGTTACATATAAACAATGGCTACGCATTCATTAAATCATTTGTCAAAATATTTCAGAGAAAGCATATTTTATGTAACAATTCAGTATTATTCTTTCACTCATAACCAGAATTTTATTACACTTCGTAATGAAGACTGTGCGCTTAATTATAATGCATGATGAATAACTTTATTGCTAACGAGACTACTGGGGAGAGATCCAAGAATGTAAATATGAGAATATTTATTGAAAAATATGAAATGTATTTTCTTAAAGTGCACAATAAATTGCAAAATTCCTTCTTAAAGTTGGTTGACACAAGTTGAATAAATCTTATAAAAGCATAAAAATAGCTTATAGCTCTCACAAACATCGCTAACTGTTTACACAATTTTAATCATCTAAAATAATGTAAGTTAAAATATGTACTAATATCCTTTTTTCAATTTTCACTTCTTTGTAGTTATCGCGAAAAATTCCAGGCATCATATTTCAAAGGGAATATCAAATTTAACCGCTCCCAAGCTCATTTGGACGATTTTTATTTTTTGGAGTATGTATTAAGCAGAAGAAATATTGCAATCGGGAAAAATTTTGCATATCATATTTCAATGAAAATATCGATTTAGGCAACTCTTGAATGCATTTGAATGATTTTTTCTGCATGACATCTGTACATATGGGAGAATAAAAAACTATTTTTTTTTTACAAAACAGATTGCAAAAGGAAATTACAGTAGATTCAGAAGAGATTGTTTTCGTCACGTCTCTACGAACGTACGTAAGTATGTATGTATCTTGCATGTATCTAAAACTAGCAGCCTTAGAACTTGAAATTTTGTATATTATAACATGTTATTGTACACCTCCTTTTCTAATTGTAATCGGTCGCACCAAACACACACACACACATATATATATATACAATATTCCCATCACTTTAACCGGCTCGATCAGCTCGGTATTTTAATTCGTCTATATAGGTAAATAATGCAATTTTTATTGTAAAAGGGATTAAATTGTGTTATTCTTATATTCTGGTAAGTTTTATATCCCTTTAGTTAATAAGTATGCAATAGTTGTAGAATTATGAACAATTTAAAAGTTTAAGTAAGCTAGCCCTAAAGAGGCCGCCATTTGTTTACATTTGAAACTCTTAGTAGAAAAGTCAATTAAGTCACTTGGTGCACCAATGTCAGTGTCTTTTTGTATGCTTTGACAAAATGTTGATTTTCAATTTTGTACACCCACAATTTAGTATTCCTGCTCATTGGTCGAAATGCTTCTTTTGGCGTAGAATTTCTAATTTTAATTCCAATTTTTTTTTGTATTTTGAGTTAGGTTTTCCAGTATTTTACAATTTTTAATGAAGATGTTTTCACTTAGTAATATATTTTTACCTTGGCGCGAATTAAAAACTGAACTGATTGAATGAGAAATAGTTGTATAATGATAATAAGCCGAGGAAATAAACTTAAGTGCAACAGAATATGAGTATAATTTAATAGACCGTACAAGTCATGTACCGTCTACATCAAATATTTTCTTCACGTCTGTACGTACGTAGATGTGCATGTATCTCGAATACCTCAAAATGATTAGCCGTAGAACGTTGGAATTTTGCAAATGAGACTGCTACAATATCTAGTTGTGCTTACCGATTGCAATATAAAATGGAGGTGCATAATTAGATGTTATATCAGTCTCATATACAAAATTTCAACGGTGTACGACTAATCGCTTTTGAGTTATGCAGGATTATACGCATAAACAAATTCATTTTACCATCCGCTTGGGGGAAAAAATCCGTAAACATAGACGTTACGCAAAAATTTGTCCATATGGTTTGGGAAACCGTAAAAACTTTCCGTTAAAGTACCATACCCAAAATCCTTCGCGATTACAATACTTCGTACAAAGAAGTAAAAACAAGGTTCTGAAGAATTTAATATGTAGAAAGAAAGGATGATTTCGACCTCCTGAAACTTCTGTTGCCGCATAGAGCGCAGTAAATTAAAATAAATGAGATTCATGCTTAAGTGATTAAGAATTATAACACTAATATTCATCCGGTTACCAAAAGACAATCTCTCTACAGTGGATACCACCTCGCGGCATGCCTGGCAATGAATCTGGCAAAGATAGGTGCCAAAATAACACTAAATACTTCCAACAAAACAACTTTTAAAACAACCTATAAGATCATAGATAACAAAGTAAAAATTTCCTTTATTTATAATCACCGAAATCGTATTAAAACCAAAGTCTGGAGCAAGGATTTTGGTAATTTACCAGCTTACCTTCGATACAGTTAGTAGACGCATTCCAACTATCAATTGGACACGACTGCTTAGATGTTCTTTCGAGTATGTCTGGATTTTCGAAAGTCTCGAGTACCTCTTCTGCGAATCAAGCTGCATGGGTGGTGATCACATTCTTCTTTATCCTGCTCTAACTAACAGTTCTCTATTTAAACTATACTTGGTAGTTCGATGTCACATGATACTTTCTTCTTAGCATTTAAAATTTTTGTTGTGAAATTCTAATTATTTTAATGAATTATAACGTTATGAATATGCATTGTATTTTATTTGTATCTTATTGTCTAAGGAAGCGGTTCCAAAGGTCTTTTGTGCATTGAAAATGCTAAAAAATTAGGAAATAAAGCTCCTGAAATCTTATAGAAGAAAATCATCCGTTTTGCGAAGATGTTTTATTCTCCGAACACAGTGCACCAGAAACGTGCATAGTTATCACCGTGAAACGTTCGAAACAACATCTAAAACTTCTCACGTCTGTCTGACGATATTAGAGTCCACAGATCACGTGTTTCCCTAACAACGTTAAGATACATCCTCTTTTCTCTTCATCAGTATGTCGGCTGAGGAGAATGGGCGAGAATGGGAATGTGATGATCTTCTCTCATCCGTAGACGACCGAAAACCCCAACTTGACCGCTCTCTGGGGGATGAGGAAAGGGCGGATGATAGAGCCTGACTTTCTGCTGATTTTTACTTCTTTTTTGCTTGTGTTTTCATCCGCTTTTCATTCATTTACTTCTATCTTTTCTTTTTCTTTTTTATATTTGTGTTGGCTGAGCCTTCCGCTTCCTTTAACCGGAAATCCAGCATTCTTCATCTCCTTGATCCGTAACCGCAGCGCTCGCTGCTCTTTGAAGGTGTTGTTTTTTGCGCAAGCTGGAAGACTTCCGACTGGATGAAATAAACCTCAAGAAAGTTGTGATTTATCACACGATAGTTTTAGGATGAAAGGGAAAAGAAATTAGTTGAAGACGGATTGTAAAAGTGACCTTTAATGAGAATATAAAATTTGCGAGAATTTTTCTCAGATTACAACTTCGTGTTCCAGAAAATACTCATTTCATAAATAATATGATTTAGTTTAGTGTATTTCTGCTGTCCAATCACACACTATGTTGCACATAACTTATATTTGTTTATTTAAATCATAGCGTACATGATAAAATTTACAGTATAGCTCAAGCCTACGTTTCCTGTATGATATTGCCAATTTTTTAGATTTTGAAAGATTATTTCAGGTTTAGCTAAAGAGTATTTTGTTAAAATATTCCCTTTTCTCACCATAAAAAAGGCAAAGGTAAACTTATTACTGTGAAAAGAATATAAATATTTTTCCCCTTTTGAATTCTTGTTTTTTTTTTAATTTTGATCTTAAGCAATATATACGTTTCATGCATTTAATTCCTTTATTTTAAGGATTTCTTCAGTATTTTATTTTGTTTCGTTTGGATATTTGAGTCCTCACCGGATACATGTTTCGCATTTTCTCAATAAAAATTACTTCTGCTTTTAATCAAGATACTGTTATTCTTTTTTGAAATACTTCACTTCTTCAATTCATCTGAAGATCACTTACCATCCTTTCTTTAAAAGCAATCCTTCTTTACGGTTATATTGCCAAGAATGATGACTTTTAGATTACGGTTTAGAATTCTAGCGAAAAGTTTTTCATAAAAAGTTTTCTTTTGTTACGAGCTCAGACGTTTTCTGACTTTTTATTGAATTGTTTATTTTTTCCTGCTTCGTATCTGTTGCAAAAACTGCAGTTACTAGAACTTTTAATTGCATTCAACGAAATGTTCTAGTTTGAGGTTTTAAACGTGAGTTCTCTGAATATAAGATCAAAGGCCTTTAAATGAACAGTAAAAACCCTTAACCATACCTCTTCACGGCTAAAAAAAGCTAGACCTTGATTATTAGTAAACTATACATTTGAGATTATAGACCACAGTAATATAATGAAACAAAAATATGTGTGTAAGCAGTGTCTTAGAACCAGGATTATGGAATTATATGTGGGGCGGAGCGTACTCAGACAGCTAGGAATCAAGTGGTAATGCAAGGTCCGAAATGCTTTTCTTACATAGTAGATGTTGTTGGTCTGAGCGTTTTCATTTGGAAGTTCCATGTCACACGTGGACTTAAAGGCAAAGTAGTATCGGTGGCATAGGAAGCTGAGTTAGCCGATGGCATCTTGTATATGGGAGGAGGGGTGTAAGGGAAGAACTGCACAACGAATGTACGAGGAATGTTTGCCGATGAAGCATACTCCCAACCAGACACACTGTACTACAAGTTGGCTGAAACGGTTTCCTGTAGACAGTTGAAATATTTTGGAAAAGATTACTACAGACTCCTAATATCGAGAAAACCATGCTACGTCATGTAATAAGCTAGGTTATGTGGAATATAGACAAAGATGTCCAGGTTTTCCACTGCGTAGAAAATTATATGAGAAAATCAAATTCATCGTATCATCGGCCGTGAATCTTTAGATACTTCGATTATACCCCTCAGATTGCTTTTTTCACAATATTTCCTGCAGGTGTGTTACAGAACACAATTTTACCTGCTGCTGTGTTGTTCACGATAAATCGTATTTCAAATGTAAGGATTATTACGTTTACATAATTCTCTGTGAAACACGATGACATGCAGCACAGAATTGTTTAGAGATAAATGTTTAGGTCGATATACTGGCTGAACAACTCATAGGATGATTAGTACAAATTACTTAATATCTGTAGAACACATGTTGTCATACCCTTTCGATAATGTACAGCATTCAGCATTGATGAATGAAAGCTTCACTGTGGTTTCAGCACGGCGCACATTGCAGTCGCAGTATTTATCTTCATTTAGACGTTACATTTGGCCAACAGTAGATCGCATGTGGTTTTATCCTTTTCGATCGCTGGATGTATGACAAATTGATATGTCTAGAGATCGAAAAGGCACATATGAAAATAACATGTATGTCAACCCCGATAACAGCGTCAAGGAAGTGGTTGCACACATTGCAGCTGCCGGAAGAGTCCAAGATATATTCGGAGTTTTCCCGGAAGCTTGAAATGCTATACCAACAAGGTGCAGAGCCTGCATTACAGATGGTGTAAGACACTTAGACCACTTTCTTTGACCAGTGTTACCTTTAAAGTATATTTGTTATTAAAATGCATACTCACTTACATCGTATCCTTTCATTTCTGATGTTTCGTGTCTACTCACCGCGTGTTCAAGTGATTTTCAATCTTAAATTTCCACGTCATTTGGAGCCGTCTAGGTGAGCAAATTTTGTATCTGATACGCTATATATACATTTATCTCTCTCTCTCTATGTATATATATAGTAAGGTTTATTTATGTTAAATAGTAAGATTTATGTATGTTAATTAACCAGTTATTATATGTTACCAATCTATTCTGTCACTTCTCCCTTTCCCTTTTGCTTCTAGAATGCAAATTAACTAGTCTGTATTAGTCAGAGTTTGAAATTGCTTTGGTCAGGACGTGTACTGCTTTCTGAATGTCATGGTACTAGCTGTTATTCCACTACAAAAACTCCTGTTACGGCGTTGCTTTCTACTTGCTGATAGTGCGGTTACGGAGGTATAGGTTAAGGGCTAACGTTTTTAAATATCTCTGCGTAGCCTTTGGCTAATAGCTACTTAGATTTAGTTCAATTTAACATAATACTTTTGAGTTCAAACCATAAATGCTGACTGATTTGTAAACACGGTGTGCCTTCTGTGCACAGGTGTGCCTTCTGTTCAGATGTGTTCTTCTGTTGTTTCAGGTGAATCTTTTATACAGCCTTCATAAGTTTCTGTTTGCATTCTAACTAGGAGTTTTGACTAAGTATATGTTTACAAAAACATGTGAGTCTCTACAATATATATATATATATATATATCTACATGTATAAACTTGAAGTATCTAAATTAATTAGTAAATTAGAATAAAAGCAAGGCAATTAATCTAGGAAAATCATATATTTATCTATGCATGTACATTGCATCATGTGTACACACACATAAAAAAAGAATGAATTAGTTGAAAAATTTAATACAAAAGCTATGCATTAATTCATTTTACACGTTTTAATATGCAAATTGAGTAACATAATCCACTGCAATAAGTATTTTCATAATCTGGATGATAATAATCTAATCGAAAGCACTGTAGTAGATAAAATTTATCCATTTCTTGTTCTCAAAATTGTTTAGTCCTTTTAAAATTAACAGTCTTTTTCTCTTTATTATTTCTTTTCCTTTCATGTATTCAAACTAGAAGTATTATTTGATTTCTCCATTTTATATGAATAATTTCTGGGAGGATAGCTCGTGGAATGTGAAGTCAGGCTACCAAATTTAATTAGTTTTCAAAACCATATGTCTGAGTATCATCATAACGGAAACTTCTACGCAGGTATATGCTTAAATATACAAATGCATCCATATTAGTAAATTAAAGCTTAAATATACGCTTGAATATTAAATAGTAGCGGAAGGACCCGATGCCAGTTAAGTTAGATTGAGAGTAAGGCATCTAATAACAGAGAGAACGATACCTCTGTAATCCTTCTCTAATAACGATGCAAAAAAAGTACTATTCATAGTCATACATTTTTCAGGCTGATCAGATATGGAGCCCAAATAAAAAATTTCGATAGAAAAATAATCTAATTCCGTCTCATTATATCAGCAACAATGATACTCAGTTTTAATGATTTTCGTTTTTCTAATCAAGTGGTCGTAAAAGGCTCAAGTTCCATGCAATATTTCACATACATTCAATTTTAGTCTATTAAATGTAGCAATATATATCTATATAGTAAATTGATCATAATTGATCAGAAATCAATAATGCGAACAAACAAACCAACACACAAACAAGCATTCTTCTTTATACATATAGATTTTGTAAAAGTGCCAAATTTTGTTTAACAAACTCTACGATTTGAAAGCGAGCAGTAGCAACACTTTTCGAAATAAGCCTTTTAATCTCCAATGCGTGAGACTGTTGCCACTCGAAAAATTGAGTGCGAAAATTCCTTTTTTAGAGTTTTTAATTAATATGTCGGCTGATTAAAGTCGAACGAAGATGAGAATAGTCGAAACGGCTTCCCACGAATTTTTGGAAACGGTACTAATGTATTTAATGTATTAATGCTATTTTTATTTCATTGTAAAACGTAGAAATTTTTTATTAGCAAACTCTACGATTTGAAAGTCAGCAGTGGCAACAATTTTTCAAATAAAGCGGATTTTTATCTCCAACGTGCGAGACTGCTGCCACTCAAAACAACGAGTGCGAATATTAGCGTTTTCAGAGTTTTTAATTAGTATTTCGGCTAATTAAAGTCGTACAAAGGTGGGAATAATCGAAATGGCTTCTCACGAATTTTCCGTATCGGAAATAATATATTTAATATTTGGCAATACTATTTTTATTCCATCATAAAACTTAGAAATTTTTTATTAACAAACTCTAGGATTTGAAAGCGAGCTTTGGCAACAACTTTCGAAATAAAGCCGAGTTTTATATCCAGCTTGCAGCGCCCTCGGGCAAAAACTTCAAATATAGGTAAAAACATATTTTAAATGTTAAATGCCTATTGTATCCTAATGACCAATGACCAATTTCCAGCTTGAGAGACTGTTGCCACTTGGAAAATTGAGGGCGAAAAGTATCATTTTTCAGAGCTTTTAATTAATATCTCTTATTTTAGTTGCCTTTTTTTTGGAAAAAAGTGCATGTCGAACTTTTTTAGGATCCAGAAAAGAATTGTAGAAAGTTTTGGTGACGATAGCTATAGTAGTGGCTGAGTTAGAGGACAAACACACAGACATTCTTCTTTATATGTATAGAAGACCAACAAATTGTATGTATATAAGGCATATGAAACTAGAAAATAAAGATTTACATTACAGCAGTAGGCACTTATATGCACTCATAGACAGATAACTGCCTGCAAATGATTTCGTTTTCGTATGTTTCGTATATTTTCGTACAAACAAAAGGAAATGTTATAACTGCAGTAATAGTTTCGATAAGAGATGAATAATAATAGTAAATATAAATTTTAAAAATGCCATCAAAATACACTAAATGGAAGAAAGTACATGTAAGAATAGTTCAGAAACTTGTTGTCCCATTTGCATACACACGATCGCACATAAGCGTTACAACTTAGATATGCATCTTATCAGTATTTTATATTTCCTTTTCTTTCCTGGATTTCAATTGATTCTATATTGTTTACTATGAAATAGTACTGCATTTGAGATTTTGCGCTTTTATAAAGTTCCTGATATTATTCCCCTTTTAGACATCTATCTATGCGAATTCTTTCTTTGAATAAGTGTTTCCTCAAGTGTATTTTTAAAATTTTGAGACATTTCTTTTCTTTGGGAAAGATGCTGCTTCTATTGTACATACATGCATAAATGTATATTTCGATTTGCGTACTTCCTTGAATATCTATATATGTATGTATGTATATTTTTAAAAAAAATCTATTGCGATCAATATTACAATAATTGTGCAAAACGAAGCGTCGCTGAGATATCAAAATCTTTTAGAATTTTATCTATTTCTGTTCGCTTACTAAACTTTTTGTTAAAATTTTATTAGCTTTCGCTCATGCCGAACACGTGTTATGCGTTCTTTGCAGGAAAAGGTTTGATAATCAGTTTGCAAACTACAACTAAATTCTTTAGAGAGCAAAAAAAAAAAAAAAAAAAAAAAAAAAAAGAGCTATTCTTGTGATATTTAATGGATATGTTACAAAAACTTTAAAAACAGGCTTTCTTGAGAAAGACGAAATGGACAATCATTATTGTTTTCCAGGTATAAAGCAGCCAGTAGTTCTCAAGTCAGTAAAACGTTACGGGATCTGATTGTAATATACTTAACGTTTAATATGAGCTCAGTGTCTGGAACAGCTGTCGTTATTTTTGAATAATTTGTTCGGGTTGTTCTGGACACGATTGTCATCTCTTGAAGCGTTTTCAAAGTATGCTGCCATATTCAATTCGGCGTTCTGTAATTTGTTATTTTTGGATCAGTTCTGATTAGAAATCGAACCTCTCTCACATAAGTCTGCTGAAAGCTTTCCGTATGTATAGATTATTTAAATAATTATGAGAACTCATTTTATGGAATTATTTTATACAGCTGACTTACTTTATCAAACTATACTACATAGCTGACTATATTATTTACTAAATAGCTGACCGCAGTTATTACGCTGCATACGAAATTTAAGCACAAATACAAATTATACTTTAATGTTTGCGTTTTAAAATAACAGTTTTCATCATTTCCATACGAAATAGATACACAAATTCTATTCTTAATTCAAAACTGTGCATATCTTAAAAATTTCAAAATTTTTATTTACAGGGAAGTCTTTTAAAAAGTTATTTTCTTAATTTTGGATTTTAGCTTGTATTAAGAAGCAGCGTTTAGCTTGTCCTAAGTAAAGACTATTTCATTTCCTTCGTAGATTATATCTATTCATATATGATGGTGATTAGGAATACCATTCTGTAGTTAACGATTGGTTCTTAAAATAAGTTATTGTTCAGTATACTTTATACTATGTTTTATTTTTATACTGGTGTCCGCCGGTTTAAATATATTGATATAAATATAATATCTAGGTGTACCAACAAGGCGCTGACGTATACGCAACGATCAGATAAGTATGGAAAATGAAGGAAACATTGGAACTTTCTGGATAGAGAAGAAAGTTTGGGAACTAATATAGAATCTGATTATCTAAACTGAATGACTATAATTCATTACTTGATTTGAAGAGTGAAGATAATGCCAAATTTATTTGCACATGTGATTTCCACACAAAAAACGTAATATTAAAATTGACCAAATTCTCAACATTTTATTTAACAAACTGTAAATGTACTTAATTGAGCACTTAATATTTGGTTTTTATTGCATCATACGAAGATCGTAATCATCATAAACGCTAAAGCAAAAAATGTGGAAGTGTAATACGTTTTCATAGTATGCATAACACTTAGGTATCAATAGAAATGGATATTGATTTTGAAAGTCATTCAGAACCTAGAGATAAATTTTGGAGGACTGAGAGAATAATGATAGATTTGCAAGAATGTTAGTCACTATAACTGCACCTCATTCCTAGACTTTGCCCAGATTTCTTAGAAGTTCGATTGATATTTGTCAGAAATTATGTTAGAAATTAGTATTATATGTCGTTCAAATAAACATAGATTTTTTATACACTTTCCTTTAAAATATACGTCTGTAGATGTTGCCATTTATAAGTGGCGGATAGCAAATAGCGTAGGAAATAAGAGCGGCGAAAGAAGTGTCATTTATGGTGCGTTTTCGAGCCAAAGCTTTTATTACGTCCATTTTTAACTGTAACTAAATTGCTTTCAAGTACGCTATAAGGAAAAAATTACATACAAAGAAAGTAGAAAATTACATGCAATTTGTCGTTAGGAGAAGATAATGCTTTTAAAACTTATTATGGAATGATGAAAATTTTAAATCTGCGAGAAAGGATATTTCATAAATATAAGGATAAAATAAAAAACAGTAGCAATACTTTAATAGATCTGAAAAGACTTTTGTACAAACTCCTTATATTGTCATAGATATTGCCCTTTGTTTTCATAGGTACAAACCCCTTATATTACCCCAAGTAATCACTTGTCATGTTTGCCAACTTCTGCCAAATTCTTAGAAGGCGTCCTAGACCACAAGTAATCCATTTGTGAATTTACCCTTTAAGGCACAAATAATATCCTTCCTGCTGTTGTAAGGAATCTCAAACAGTGGTTTCTTTTTTTAAGAGAGAGCATCGTCATGCAGACTCATTTGAGACATGCGGGTTCCAATATCCACTGATAGAAGATTTGGTTACTTTAGTCCTTCTTATCGCCAGCTTCACAGGAGATACGTCACAACGTTTGCATTCTGACATTACTGCGTACTGTGTTGGAGGAGGATGGGATTCGTCAGTAGGGACATTTGAGGTCCAGCACTCGAAAGAAAGCAACGATATTTATTGGTGACAGATCCCATCACCCTGTAGGACAAATGATGGTATCTTAATGAACACTGTCGAGGATCTCATGCGACGGTGGCGATGACAGGTATTTGAACAATCGGCATATTTGCCTAATTTGAGCCCGTGTGAATAAGCTCCAAAATAACTATCATTGTTAAACATCACTTGCAGTAGTAGATTTGAAGTGATACGTGCTTTGAGAACGGTTGCTGCTGGATGTGCTTATGGCGTATGACGCCTTCCAATAAATTTGCAGAAGGTGGTCGATATGGAAAGTAATTTTACTGAAGTTTTCTTAGTACTTGTACTTAAGGTAAAAAATCTCTTCAGAATTATCGACGTGTTTCTGTTACTTCATACGTATATATGATACTTTTCCCTATGGAAAACAAGAACCATAACCTGATTACTTACATCATGTTTCCTTCGGTCTTGCCTTTCACTAAGAATATCAAATAAGACCGTTAGCATTTATGGTAGAATAAATTAAGGTAGAACAAATTTTACCATTGGTCACTTGTAAAATTAACTTGCTGTGACGTTAAAACAAATGCTTATTTTTTATCACAAAAACCTTTTGGTAGTAGGTTACTAAAGAGTACTTATGTTTATATGTTGCCAATTTTATTTATTACTTAGAATAAATAAAATTTAATACATAAAAATTAATTAATTTATTTTGAAATTATACCTAGTTTGCTGTATATAAGAATATATTCTTACCGAGAAATACAAATTTTACTTTAATTCAATACCTGTTTTCAAATTCTATCAAGAACAAAGATAAATTTTGATTTCAAGAGAAAAACTACAACCGTAACCACAACATATCGTCATTCACTCGAGATGGGGTACTCCTTAAGCCTCCGGAGACAAACGAAAGAACAGAGCGAATTAAAATGTCATTTTTCTCTATACAATTATACTAATGTGGGCTTCTGCATTACATCTTCATTTCAGGATAGACACTTCGAAGCCGAGTTGGATATTTATGCCGTTTGTGTCTTCTCGGAGTGGTATTAAGTGTTCTTAAATAATTTGAGATCTTATAAATGCGCCGGAAATTTGATGCATTCAACCGTGTACGTAAAGTGTCGAATGTATGCCTGTGTGTCTTCGCTCTGTCCATTAAAAGACTAGATGAATAAAGTCTTTTTTAGAAAAATTCTTTGATTATTGGATGTTCTAAAGAGATTAGTGAATGCTTGGAACTGTCGGGAATAGAAGGTGTGTTTAAGAAAATGAAAATAAAAAAGGTCTGACAGATGCCATGTATTTAAATTAGTTCTTGAAAGTGCTTTTTAATAACTGAAACAACATATGCGTTAGCTTCAAATAATGGACTTTATTTAAATATTTATAATGGAAAGACAGTTCATGTTAAGTTACTTCAGAAATTACGTTTAAAACAATGCTTTCTTTTTGCACTGCATTTCTTGATTAAAGTTGTAAGAATAAACAGTCATACTATATCTATATTCTTTTAACTGTTCGATTAACAAAGTTAGAATTCTGTTTGTTTCATAAACAAAATGCTTCAGTTATATATAGTTCTATTGTCACAAAAGACTAACTATTTTGGTAAAAGGATACTTCTTTCCCAATGACGGACTCTAGATTTTTATAGGCTTTGGCCACTACTAAGGCCGGAAACGGTGGTGTCTTCACTGTGGAGGCACCTTATAGTTTGGCTGCCGTTGCGTTCTATGAAAGGACGGGCAAATTACATCCATGCCTTCTGGGATTCAAAACCGCGGGCTTTCTATACGCCAATCAGAGACCACTTTCTTGTCTGGGCGGCTTAACAACATACTAAAGTGTAATTATATTTAATTGTTTTAAAAATTAAAGAATTTTCTTTTCCTGGTGCGAGATGAAAAATTTGTAAGAATACTACATATAATTTTTTTTATGTAGAACTATTTAGTTTCGCATGCAGCGTATATCTTGCTGTTATCAGTATCAGGACTTTTATTCAGCCCAAAAGTCAGATAAACCATGAATTCTAAGAGCATTCGTATTGACAAACAAAATCTAAACACAACAAAATAAATAAATAATATAATAAAACAAAATCTCAACGTTCTAAAATTTTAAAAATAAGGAATTTCATGGTAAAATGTTATCAGGAAGAGAGAAATAACTTTTCCTCGTGAACTCATTTTTTAAGTATTGAAGCTATTTAGTAAATTATTCAATCAGTATGGAACATAAAAGAAATCAACAGAGTTTGCTATTTCCTGCTCCGTATTAGGCAGAAAATTTTAAATCACCATAGTAAACTATTTGCTTTGCTTTATTTAATGTAGTAAATGAGTGGGGAATATATGTCCTATACCCCAAGTAAAATGTTTTAAATCTAAAAATATATGAGTTCAGCTGATTGAAAATTCCTTCTCTGTTTCATTGCGTGAATGGCAATATTTACGTAATTAAATTAATGGCCAATGTAATTAAGTTAATGGCGAAATTAAGAGAGCCTTAAAATTTCGCGATAAAGAACATGAGGCATATGCCAGGAAAAAGGAAACACAGGAATTCTCTGTTGCCCAGAACTGTTGGTCCGAAAATCATACTTTGCTTTTTTGCGCATCCAAAATTATTCAAAAAACATCTTCCATTGAGGAATTAGATTTTTTAAAGGTGTTTCAAATTAAAAAAAATCTTTCTGGTCTAATTAACGACCGTGATTCTATTTACGTAGTCTCTGAATGAACTGCAGCTAAAAATGTGTATAATTTAATAGTCTGTTCAAAGAAATAATGTTGTGTCCACATCAGAAATTTTTATTTATTTTCAGGGATAAAACAATCACTGCACGAAACTACGGATTTCAAACATGTTTCCCGTGTTATTTTGAATTACAGTCGGTGCACGGTATTATTTTGAGTTGTAACCTGTAGCCAAGCTTAAGGTAATAGGTACTGACAAGTTATGTGCAAGCACAATGTGTTTGATAAGTAGTAAAATAAAAGGGCTGTAACGAAGTCTTTATTCAGTTCTATACGACAGATGCTAAGTAATAATTTATTTGAGGTACTAAATCTTACTCCTGATTAAAAATTTATTACTGTCGTAATGTTTTCATAAGCTGATTCCCCATTACGTTTTAGATTTTCTTATTTCTAGTTATACTACTTTTATAAAATTGACAACGCAAAGAATATTGCTTTATTATTTTGCACTAGCTATGTAAAAATGTTTCCTACATGCACAATTTAATCATTCCTTTTGTAATTTAATCATTCTTTACTTAACGTTTGAAATATCTTTTCTTATTTTCCCTTATTGCATTAATTATATACTTCAAAAAATGTAAACAATATATTTGGTATGATGCTTTTAATATTCTAAACAATATTAACGAGAAGTTTCAAATCAATACAGTTCGTAATTAAATTTTAAACAGTGAAAACTCTTTCGCATGAATGTAATTTAATTATTTATTCGAAAATGACGAAGATATGATTTGCTTCTATGGGACCTAAATTTTTCAATAATTAATGTAACGTCATAAAACTTTTCAATAATTGAGGTGGAAATATGATCCACCTCGTTTTCTAAAGTGCATGGTATAACGCCTTGTACTATAGACTTTTGTAAAAAGCTCACTTCTTGTCAAATTAATAAGCTTCGAGAAAATTAATACAGTAGGTATTCTTTACAAGACTCAATTACTAACTTTAAGGGAGCAATCATGTAATTTAACTAATGTAGAATTTAAAGCGCACTTTCTCAAAAGACATCAGGAAACATTACCAAACGCTGGGTACTCCAATGAGGTAAACAAACATGACATCTTCGGACGAATTAAAAAATAAGCAACAGAGGATTACGCGACAGTATTCCGCAATGGGAGTCACTGAAGAGTTAATGAAATTAAAATTTCATTCCAAGAAAATGCTTAAAATCACGTGTGAATTCTGTGCCGTCGTGACATAAACTCAATTTGACTCTTCTCTGTAGAATTAAATTAGAAATTAGTCGGAGATCTATGTTACGGATTTCACAGTCTCTGACATAATTAGCTCAACATTCTTATGATATTCGAAGAATACATGATTAGTAATAATAATAGCCTTAAAATCTAAATTCGTATTTTGAGCGCTTTGTGAAGCAATATACTACTAATATTATAGGAATCAACAAAATGCTGAGACTTTAATAAATGTAAAACTATAACTCGAAATCATTTAATATTTTTTTCATAAAGAGTACAGCAGTAAATTGTGCAATGCATTGTTTCTTTCGTGTTTTATATGGAGAATATGCAGCTGATATTTTACTTAATGGTTTTGACCGTTTCGCTTAAAATTACATCATTATAATAAAATACCAAATAAGAAATAATAAAAAGATAAGCCTAACTGACTCTGATTACGATTACCACACTAACAGTTAAATTTATGCATTACAGTCGAACACAGACTAGAAACAGAATATGCACGCGTTCATAATTTCAAAATTTAAGTCATTTAAGAATTTTCAGCCCCACACAGATCATCAAATTTAGTCAATATGAAAATTTGTATGTTAAAATACTATATTACTTATTCGCTCTGTAAGAAATTTCATTAATTCATTTTAAGACGTCTTTTGATTAAATTCCTTTTGAGACAGCGAAATTGTCAGTAATTCAATAATAAAAACCCAAAACCTGAAAACGTTGCATCATGGTTTCGATTTCTAGAAGATTAATGTGATTTAGTGATTTTATTCGTATGCAATGTAAATAGAAGACAATACTCTTTAGAATCACATCCGCGATGATGTACTGCTGCTTGAACAAGTCGCTTTTGATGAATTTTTATAATTCTTACATTAACTTTTCATAATTGTTACATTTTCTCCGCATTGATTTTCCGGAAGCAGTTTAGAATTCATACAATTTGTAAAGAATTGGCACCTTATCTAAGTAACGTCCTAAGCATTTAATTTGCTATGATCAAAGTAATAAGATTGCCAACATTGTCAAATTACACCCACATTAAAGCTCATGAAGAACATTTTTGAAGTACAGCAACAGTTCTGTTTTCAAAAAGTTAAAAAATATCCTGTACATTTATTTAGATTTAGATTATTTTTTAATACGTTTTATTAATTTAACAGCATAAACCATAAAAAAAGGTAATAAATACCAAAACTTGAGTAGAACAGTTTAAAATACTGAACAGCTAAATTAAAAGTTGACAGCATTCCCCGTCTTGAAACAATAAAATTCCCCTGAAGGGAAGAATCGCCCCCTGGTTGAGAACCCCTGTGTTATACATTCAAAGATATTATTTGATGATTATACTTCTTACCTATTATCTAAGAAAATTGATGAAAACTAAATCAATTCAGCAGGGAATAAATTGCGCTTTCTAAAATGATATATGAAAAGTTATTAAATCCCTTTATAAATCGTAAGAGTAAGTTCCATAATTGAATTTAATTTCAAGCTCTTCACACAATTAAGCTAAGACCTTGGTCTTAACGCATCACTGTTGTGTTGATCTAGTGCTGCAAAGTTGTCATCGTTTCATCGCCTGTTATTTATCGATAGGATATTTCACTGAATATCGTCGATTGTAATGGGAGCTATAAAACGAAACGGTTTCTGCTACGCTAGGGAGAGACAAGGGGATAGAATTACGAAACCGTTTAAAGGTGAAGAGAAGGAGGGGTGAGTTTAGGATATAAATTTATGTGGGGAGGTAGTCCCTGAAAATAAATCACTTTCGGAACGTGCCAACGTGTGTTTTAAATTTAGGTCAGATATTATTTCCGTCCTGTATTATCTTTCGGACATTAGAATTAATGCTGCTGAGCGTTAAGGATTAAGGGAATGTATAAAAATTTCACTTAAGGGAATGTATACAAATTTTACAAGAAATTCGCAAATTTGTGGCTATAGAGACTTTTGGACCACGGTAAAGCACTAATAACCTAACCAAATATTATCTTACTTCTTTTGAATGACCACGAATTGAAAGAAACGCGCGGTGGTTTATTGATCAATATACCCATTAGTGATTATCTGAACAATATATCTATTAGAGATAAATATTTCTGCATTCACCGTACACTACTGTATTTTTCGTGTTATGCTGCATTTTATGTTAACATTTTATTGATGAAATTTCTAAAATTTCAGGTTTGTTACAGAAATGTTTTGAAAAATTGTTGAAGAACAGAGAAAAAAAAGAAAATCTGAAAGGTTTCAGATTTTAAATTATGTCCAAAGGGGCGTTTTTTTAACATTTTGTGCGTTAACTTCATTTATTAAATATTATGTTCTTTGCACTTAAACCTTAAAATTTAATTCAACAGCAATATCGCAAAATAATTTTTAAATGAACATATCTTTAGAATTTCCGATGCACAATCTTGAGCGCTGGAGATAAAAATGTTTTATGAATGTTTTTCTGTACAACGTTACCATTGCTCGCTTTGAAATCCTTGAGTTTGTTAAACAAAACTTCGTTAAAGTTTTACAAAATATGAAATCGATAGTAAAACAAACTCCAAATTTAAAATTTGGATTTCCAGAAGCAGGATTACGTCATTCAAAATTCGATGACTCTAGGTACAGTCGTTTTATCACAATGCGAGAAACATACATACATTTATGCACATTCTTCATTATTTAATTTCTTTAAATATAGTACAGGGCTGCAATATTGGTGGCAACAGTTTGAAAAGTGAACCGACATTTAACGTTTCCGACGCAAAATGGCAAAACGAAAACAATACTCCTTCAGGGATAAAGCCCCTTTGGACTAAAAATGTCAGAAACCTCACCATTTAAAACAAGGATTCCCAAATTTTTTTACGTCAACTGCTTTCAAAAAAATAGTTTTCTGCATCGTCCTGTTGCAACTTTTCCATAATATTCAGCATAAAACATAATCCTAATGGAAGAAGAAGGGAACAGCGGTTAATTTGTATTATTGTCAAATGGAAAAGCTAAGCTTACATGTTGATTGCATAACTGCCATTTGTGCATGACTTCTGTTAACAAGTTTCAACTGCGGCATATCTGAAAGAACAGATGCAGATTTTGCGTGTTCATTAGTTTTCCTTTCGTTGTAAATTTTTATTATTTTTTTTTTGTATTTCTGAGTTTTACTCTTTTATACTGTATTTACTGCTTAAACAGTTTGTATATTTTTAAAGTAGTATTATTGATTTTTAAAATATATTAAATAACTTTTGTGTATTTTTTCTTATATTTTTTATTTTCTATAATTTCTTCCATATTATATGATAAAGCTTTATATTAGTAAACAATAAATTACCATTTTTATTAATACATTTTTTGTAATCAATCAGATCTTGGTTAGACAAATATATATATCGATCGCTAGTCTTCCTCTTGATCATCATTAAGCCCTTTTAAAATTTCGTCGAACCAGAGGGGGTCTGTACCGACCCTATTCAGAGCCACTGATTTAAAACATCGCTTCAGAAAGATATTATTAACAAACTGCAAAAAGTCACCAAATGCTGTTGTGAAGTGAAGATAAGTCATCATCTTTCAAGTTCTTTTCAAAACTTTTAATAGGAAATAATGATAACTAGCAAACTTTTAATCACATCTTATTGGCCCATTTTAAGACGATGCTGATAATTGGAATGTACAAAATAACGCGTAATGAGTATTAGGAATGAGTATTTCCTAAATGAGTATTTAGGAAAAACTGAAAATTACTGCTTGAAGCACTTCCGCAAAATACTAAGCAAACATCAATGCATGCTCGTTACATCTACTCTTTCGATCTTTAAAATTTGATTTTCTGATTTGGATTTCGAAATTTGATTTTGAAAAGTGTTATTTATATTATTACTGTTATTATTAATGCACAGCTAATTATTGCATAGCTTCTCTGGCATGTTTTATTAATAAGACTATTAAATAAAGCGTATTTAAATCAATGAATAAAATCTTAATTAAAGACAAAAAATATTTCTGTTCAAATTGGTAGCAAGAAATTTTGCATTGGTAGTAAGAAAATTTAAATACTGCAAGTATTTTTTGAAATTTCCATAAATTTGCTGCGCCAAAAAAATGTTTACTTAAATAAATATCACTGCTCATATATCATCATAATAGATTTCTATGAAATTTAGTAATAAATAATAATGTTATTATTTTCTCATGACAATGAATCGCTTCCCGCAAATCTTCAGTAGACACATGTTTTTTCAGTAATCTTGTTGCCATACAGGAGTTTTAAATTATTGCTAAGGAGTTATCTGACTAATTTTTTTGATGCGTTAAGTAAAATTGATATGTTTTGGAATATACATAAAATAAACAAGTTTGTTTGCAAAAGTATTACTTCGATTGCACTGAAATTGTTTTATCATTTTTTCGTGTGGGTAAAAGTTTAAAATTTAAAATTGTTCGGCCAAAGTGCACACGTTTTTTGTTATATCTTTTCATTATTTAAATATGTTCTTTCCCATTTCAGAAAAGAATAATTGGAATTAAATGCAAAATTATCTACCTCGACATCAAGAATGAATAAACTTTGATAACTGAAAATTAATTCTTTCCAATCTGTTAAGAGTTTAGAGTTTTGTTTAAGTTTTGCTAGTTAGTTATTTTAGAAAGAAACATGTAAGTCAAACAATTCTTAAATGAATGCAACTTTGCTTCTGAAAATTTAACACAACTTCCCCTTCATTATAGAATAATATTTTTGGGATAAAATAAAAAATTATTAAACGTTCATGTTAATTCGTCTTAATTCATTAAAGAAATTCGCTTTTTCTCCTCTGAGACACATTTTACGTAATTCCTGCAAGAATCTAGCAGCAAAGCGGCATATATTTTAATTTATTAAATAACTTAAATTCTAATGTTTTAAAACCGTTTCCAATTGAAGTTGCAATTATTTATTTGATAACAAAAGATACATTAATTTACATTTCTTGTAAATGTCACTGACATATCATTACGCAAAACATGTAAATACTAGAAGCTTTCTTTCGTGCTTCGTTGTTACACTAGAAGTCAATCCGATGATAGAGAATAAGTTTGGTCAAAAATTGTTTGAAATGAAACATTAAATCAGTTTCATAAATATTTCAGTGATGTGGTCAGCAGGTCACTTAAAATACTAACATGTCATTTACTTTTAGAATATATGCTGTTTGATGATGTTTTTGGATTTTATACCAGAAGCGTTTATATTGTTGCGTGCGTACAGGTTCGTAATACATTGAATGCAAACACGTTCGATGTTAGGTTCATAAAATGTATTTTGTCTAAAGAAACAGTTCAAGATTCTAGAATTTTCCACAGAAATACTTCTAAAAGTGTTTACAGTATCACAGTGTACAATCAGTACTTTCATATTACCAAGATCGTTAAAGACAAAGCAATGCAAAATGCATCTAAAAAGAAATATTCCCCGGAGTTATCTCACAGTACTCGGATCTAACGCTGAATTAAGAAATACTACGGAGAGCAAAGCTTTCTCCGGTCTTACACAGATTTTATTCGGTCGCCGAGATATTTCTAGTACTTTCTGATTCTCGAAATTACTGAAATGGAATAGGGGTCGAATTACGGTTACAGCTAATATAGTGATCAATTACATTTACTCAGTTATAATACTTTCAGTGTTATAGGAACAGGACCAAAATATCCTGTATCACTCACTCACTGTAAGTATTGCCTAAAACCGTAAGTATAACTGCTAAGTTTGGCGCGATAAAATAAGTCGCCAAAATTGTTGCCAGCTTGGCGATAACTCGCCAAGTTACGGAGGTACCCATTTACTCAATGTTAAATGAACGTTTCTCACCTTTCCGGCATAGCTTGTCTCTTTAAATTTTTCGCATTATTTTACACAGAAAAATACAACAATATAATTGCACGAAAATCATCTATCTGTGTATAAATTCCTTACAATATTGTTGAAGAAAGACAGGCTATATTATCTGGAAATATGTAATATTAGAAATTCAGATAACTATTTTGAAAATTTTTGCTTGCAACAACAATTAAAATAGCATCTCATAATTAAGACGTGATTTTGTTTGCTTGTTAGGTCAGATACGGCAAACCATGCAAGCACAATCAGAATATTTGAATGATTTGTTATTCAAGCGATTGAACGCTCTTATATCTTTTTTTTCATTCATTCGTAACCATTGCGAAATAAAAAGTCTGTGGTTTATTAGAGTTTTAAGTTTGTGGCTCATGAAATCTTTTCCTCGTGCAATTTTTTAGTTCCAGAAAAAATGCTACTTAACACAAGAAACTAATGACAAAGCTCTAGACTGAACCTTTCTATACAGTTTTTGATCATTCAAATTTTATGAATCTTTTCCTTAATTTTCATTCATCTATCTGATTATGATAGCTTACAATGGCCTATCCAGTAATAAGTAGTCGCTCATTGAAGCATATGACTTCAGGATAACATACGGAATAACCGATGGATCGTTTTAATAATTTTGACTAATGAAATGCAGAATAATAGAAATTCTAATTCTTTAATTTTTAATACAATCCTCCCACAATATCCAGTGCAGATATGTTGCTCTTCATTAATGTTAACACTCAAGAAATCCCACCACACTAAGTACAAGTAATTCGGTATGTTAGAAATATCAGTAGTAAAATTTCTTCTGATTGAACGTGAAACCGTCTGGTCACCGTTTCTTTTATCCCACTATATTTACTGAAATTTTTACAATTGAGTTTCCACTCAAAAGCCTAGGGATGACCACAATATTATCTCTTCAACCTCAGATGAAAGACTTTTGCTTTATTCCATTGCACTTAAAATGATCCTTTATTCGTGCGGAAAGCTTCTTACTTGTTACTTACTGTATTTTCGAGCGGGTTGCTAAACTTGTGCGCAGTGATAGTTCGGATTGGAGATGACCTGCTCATTGTATGACCGTCTGCCAATCTATTTTAAATATTATGTTAAAGTTATCACTTGACATAATACTTAAACCCCACTCAGCACTGTTTTTTGTTCTGATAAACATGGAAAATACTGCATCTTATCATATCAGCAAGTGACATAATTTGCTTAGTAAACCTTATATACAGGTAAATGAATATATTTTCGTAATTTTAATTGTCATCTTTTTACTTTTCATTGTTTTTAATTAATTATCAATATTATTTTTAATTATCACTGTTTGCATCATTGTTTAAGGATATATTATTAGGCGGAAGTACCCGACGTCACTTAAGATGAATTGAGAGTAATTTGTCTAGCAATAGAGAGAACGATACTGTTGTAATCCTTCTCTAATAGCGATGCAACAAACACGATCAATAATCATGGATATTTCAGTATGAAGCGATACGGAACCGACATAAAAAATTTTGATAGAAACATAAACTAATTCTCCCTCATTATATCAGCAACAATCACACGCAGATTTTAACGATTTTCGTCTTTCTAATCAAATGGTCGTAAAAGCTCACGTTCTGTCCAATATTTCACCTATATTCAATTTCAGTCGATTAAACGTGGAAAACTTTTATCATAATTGATCAAAAATCAATAACACGAACAAACAAACACACGCACAAACAGACGTTCTTCCTTTTGTATGTATATAGATAGATAGGTATAGATTTTGTAAAAGTTACGTATTTTTGATTAACAAACTTTACTTTTTGGAAGGCATTTTTACCTCCAATTCGCGAGGCTGTTGCCACTCGGAAAACTGAGTGCAAAAATTAGGGTTTTTAAAGTTTTTAATTAATATGCCGGCTGATTAAAGTCGTACGAAGTTGGGAATAGTCGAAGTGGCTCCCCACAAATATTTGAAATCGGGAATAATTTAATGCTTCTTAATGCTATTTTTATTTCATTGTAAAATTTAGAAATTTTTAATTAACAAACTCTACAATTTGAAAGCGAGCAGTGTCAACACTTCTCGAAATAAACCAGATTTTTATCTCTAGCCTGCGAAACTGTTGCCACTCGGAAAAATGAGGGCGAAAATTAGCGTTTTCAGCGTTTTTAATTAATATCTCTGATTTTAGCTATTTTTGTTTGGAAAACAGTGGACGTCAACTTTTTCTAGGACCCAGAAAAGAATTCTAGAAAGTTTGTTGACGATAGCTATAGTAGTAACTGAGTTAATCACGAACAAACACACAGACATCCTCTTTATATATATGGATATGTATCTATATTAGTAATTTCCACTAGTAACTTCTAGTAAGAATACCCATTTTATCACGAATAATAATTATTGATAAAAATGTTTTAAGAGAGTGTTAAAGTGGATTAAAGGAAAAACCATTGATCTATTTTCGTACCTTCTTTTCAGATTTACACCTTGCAAGGTAGGAATTCAACTTTCAGTAATTTTTATTAAAGGGATTTAGAAAATAAATTAATTAAAATATGATTCTAAATCAACAAGGTGTTAGAACGACATAACGCATTCAGTGCTAACGTTTGTGTGCACAAGAGCCTTTGTATTATAATGGCATTGTCGAATACACGATATCACACTGAAATGCTTTTTCAAAACAGCGGAATATGCCCGTTAACACGTTTTAATTAATGCAGCAGCAAAACAAAAGTGCTGAAACAATGAAGCAAAGATTATATGGCTGCATTTAATTTAACTTTTAGAGAAAGAATTTTATTTGTGATGTAACGTGAGATAATAGAAACTGTGGGACTAATTGCTTTAACATGATTAAATAAACAATTAGTTTTCCTTGGGGCTTATCCTGATATAGAAAACATGTAATGAAATAAATTAATTAAATTTGCGATTACAATGTATAACGCAAAACTAAATTGTAAATAAGTTCTTCAAATCGGATTGGATAAATTACTTGACGCACTCCGAATCTTTTGTATCGGCAGTTTTGATAAACGTCTCAATACGCAGAAGCTATGAAATTGCTTTAAGATGTATAGAGGATTTTCGCACCAATACGACAAATAAAAAATATCCCCAAACAATTATATTTATTGCTCATTAAATAGCATAATTAAATTCTTGTGCTTTTATATTTCAGAAGAAAGAACGTAAAATTAGAAAGAATGAGTAGTTATGTATGAGGGGGTAAATTTTTTAATTTTATGGCTAATAATTCTACTATCCTACCTTTCATTTGAACTGCCACTGGAATAACTATTTATAACCTAAAAATAATTATTTAGCGTAAATATAGTAAGTTGTGTAATTATGTCAAATAGATTAATGAATTTCGAATATTATGGATATAGCATTTCTTTTGAAATAGTATTAAAATCATTATTTGAAATTTAAATATAATTATTATATATTTACCGGCTGTAATGCGTTGTACAGTTTACTGGAAGCATGTACCCTTTTCTGAAAGCAGTGTCGTTTGAAGTGTAAGGTAAAGCTTTTCTTCTTTTCCCGCTCGGCTTAGTCTATTATGTTTTGGTTATGTTTCCACTGTACTTTGTATGAAATTCCACTAACACCTAAAGGTAAAATTATTTGATTCTTTTCTCCCATATTTTTCCATAATTTTCGCACCTTATTTTATTGAATATCCAGTCAGCAGCAACGTCCAACTACAATTTCCTTGTAGAGTCATTAGGTTAGTTCGAAGCAGACGTCATGAAAAAGGAGCAATGCCCTCGCCGGGACTCGAAATTCGGACCTCTCGACACCCACCGAGTGTGCTGGCTATTACACACGAAGGCATGCTAAGAAGGCGGGAAAAATACCTTATACCCTCAATAAATAATATTTCTTTTACAAAGAATTACACTCAAGATGTGTTCTTAGGATAAATAAACTATCGCAGCCCCTACGGCTGCTGAAGTGGTTAGTTACAATTACGTTTCATATATATACATAGAGAGAGAGAGAGAGAGAAAGGGAAATCTATACACGACTGTTATTGATAACATGCAAGCTTGGTGCTTGCGATTGAAGTATTATAGCCTTTACAATGGAATGAACAGTGTTTTTTCAGTTTCCGCATCTGTTTCTCTGAACGCTCTGCTTTTATTAATAATATTATAAAGTTTTGATCTCGTTCATTAACTCTATCTTTTCAAACGGGCGAAGTGATTTTGAGTGACTTAAATAAAATAATAAAAATTATTTCTTAATTTTCTGAATTATTACTCTTAAATATGAAAGTTAATCAGGGAATATTAGATCTCTCAGATTTTATATCTTTTATTAATAATATTTAACATATGTAGTTATATGCGAAACCTTTTCATATACACCACTTTACCTTTAGAATAATCATCAATGGCGCATTAGCAACACACGTGAAGCCATTCGTCAAAGCCACAGCGAAGAAAAATTTATGTAGCAATTCCTGGCTTTCGAATAACTTTTGTCCTGGAGAGACTTCGTGTCATTATTAAACTCACTGGTCCCTGATCTATGCTTGTAAATGAAAGCCTAGATTTCGTCGGTAAACCGAACAGTTACGCTATATGTACCTCATGGGCTTATGATACTATTGTCTCTTAAAAGTACGCATGCACTTGCCCTTTATAATTGTTTTTTATTCATGCCAGACTTATATGATAAAGTGCCGACGGATATCTCGAACGAATCCTGTCATCTAACATGTTTTGGTTATAATCAGTGTGGTTTCAATGACCTTTCAGTGTGTCTTCTGCACTAGATTGCTTTCATTCAATTTTTGCATTAATCTTCAAGTTTTCTCCCCATATTGCTTTGATTATTCGCATAAATTCTTCCAAAATGCTCAAACATAGTTCTGTGCTTTTAGGGGTACCTGCTTCATAACCTTTGTTTTGATCGATGACTATAACAATTCTTTGTTTCTATTTTATTTTCACATCTTGAAATCTATATCAAAAGAAACTACTAGTTATGCAACAAAATACATTGTCTTGGGGCTGTAAATGCATGGCATGTAGGTTAAACAATTGTAGAATGTCGCAAACAAGTAGTATAGCCGCAAATACAGTTTACGGATAAATATTCCCTTGAAACATCGCAATATTTTTAAGCTTGCATGAACTATCGTGTTTTCTTAGATCGCTCTACTAAAATAAATATTATGGTTGCATAGTAAAAATATGTATTTCCATTTTCTAATCATCTTATTTTTCTTTTGAGCACTGCATCCTAAAAATATGCGAATACCTTCCTAAGCTTGAAACATTTCTGAATAGTTTACCAGCCACTTCTGGCAAAATTGTTGTAGCTTTACCAAGTAATATGACATAACAGATATTTCAGTTGAGTACATTTGATATATTCAATTTTTCAAGTAATGCTTTAAAGCTTTCGTAATGTTTATGAGTATTTGACATAAGAAGTAATAAATGAAAATAATATATGATGAAAATCGATAGTCTAATATCATTACTAAATAGGATACTCAAAAATTAAGAAACAGAACTCATTTCTTGACAGCTAAGAAATAATCATATATATAATTAATCAAGAATTATTAATCAAGAATAAATTATTAATCAAGAATTAATCAAGAATAAATAATTATATATATAATAATCGTTATAAAATTATTGAATTATACAATGTGTTTGTTAAAATCTTGGTTACTTTAAATAAGGTTTTGAATTCCATTCGGATTCTTTTTATTTAATTTCATTTTGAACTATACAGAACAATTTTCTATTAATTTCAAATAAGAATTTAATAATTTGATGAAGTGAAAAATATAAATATCTGAATAACAGACCAACAAAATACTTACATAATTTATTATATATTTTAGCAACATATATTTATATCATTCAAGTATACTGTTGCTGTAGCCTTTGCATTCAAAGATACTGTTACGTTAGTGCATTTAGATTGATTAACGACAACATTTGATGACGAATGAAAACACAATTTATTAGCGAGTATTACTCAGGATAGCTCCAAAAACTTTTTTACAGTCGTCGAGAAAGTACGACAAACACACTGAAAGAGTCAGCAACACAGCCTTCTGGGCATGAAGCTATAACGGTGAAGACAACTTCACGGCAAAGCACTAAACTAAAATCTCGACTAGTGCATGTTTGTTTTCAAGCAGAAATAACATAACATAAGTACAGTGTGCAAATTACATTAACACAAGTGCAGTGCATGGAGTAAATAACAATTTGTTCTTCGATAAGAATGTCAAGAAGTTATTTTAAAATCATATTGTAAATAGACTAATTTTATACTGGTTAAGGTGTAATAC
>KK114791.1:230848-249890 GCA_000611955.2 Stegodyphus mimosarum
TCTTAGGAGCGTTAAACATTGTTGCCCCAATTAATTTTTTACCTGTAAACATTCGATTCTCTATGGAATCGAATAACTGAATGCATCAAACTCGTTATGCATGAACTGCTAGATAATGATAATGGGAGAATTAAAAATAGGAGAATAAATCCAACTTTAAAGCTGTATATACATTTTGAGACTTTGTATGGGAATAAAGGTTAAACCAGGGTGGATCAACTCTGCCAACTCTGCTACTGGCACTGAATTAACCAGATGTTGGTATATTTTTGCTCAAAACACATTGCCGAGCTTAATTACCAAACTTTGTGATGAGGAAAATATAGATATGTCAGATTTTTTCTCAAGTCATTTTACCGGCACTAGCTGCTAAGCTTTGGGATAAATAAAACCAAGGCTTACGAAATTTTGTCTTAAGTCCCGTACTCTAGACCCATACCTTTGGGACAGGTGAAAGCAGGGTATAGGCTAAGTATGTTCACAGATGCTGTAAACTGAAATGACCAGTCAATGTACCTGCGTCCTGTCCAGTGTTCAGCCCTTGTTTTCAATCCCCAACGATCAGTCTCGAATGATTTTTGAAATGTTAATATTGATATTAACTAGTCAAGACTCATTGAGAGAACTTAGTTTGTGACAGCTCAGTGCTGATGTTGACTCGTTAAGAACGCTGAACGAACTAAAATTTTCTGAATGCTCAATGATTTCTCTCAGATTAGTTTTGATTATTCTCATTTTCGAAGACATTACTTGTAAACGTAAACATAAAAATACGCTGAGTGTGTCATCGCGATGGGCATTATTTTCAGTTCGGCCTTCTTTTATCTTCTCCATAGTCATCCCTTCGCCTTTCTGGATCATATTAATCACGATGCTGACTTCATGCTATAGCTGGAAATAATGACTAAGTAATGATAAATAATAACTGAAGTAAACAACAGCTAAAGCAGGCAACTCATGCCTTAAAGCTTAATCATCTCATATTATATTACGCGTCAAGGACAATAATACATAAAAGCTGAAAACATCGTCATTAAAAATTGTAAAATAAGGAAAAACCTAAAACATCAAATAGTGTTAAAAACCGTTAAAGAAGCAATTTTTTAAATTAAAATTAGAGTTTAAATTAATTCAAATTAAGCAGAAAGATAGATTTTGCGGTGCAGAAAACTTTTGGCTCCACTCGACAAAAAGACACTGAAATTGTTGCAAAAACTGACTTAATTCACTACGCTACTATGTTTCAAATGTAAACAAAGTTCGGCCTAATTAGGCTGAACGGCACTTAAACAATCTTTAAATTGCTGATAATTCTACAATTATTTCATGCAGATTAATTAAAGACATAAAACCATTATCCGAAACATAAGAACAATATAATTAAATCCTTTTTAAAGCAAAAAATAAACAATTTACCAACGTATAAGAAGAAAAAATACATAGCTCACCGAGCCGGGCAGCAGAGTGGGTATACATATATAGCCACTCTTTATATACATATATAACTTTTGGTACGGCCAATTGCAACCAAAAAGAAAGATGCACATCTACATGTTATAGCAGCCCCATATACAAAATCTCAAAGTTCTTAGTTTATTCGTTTTTGAGTTATGCAAGATACATACATACGGACGTACGTATACACGTACGTACAGACGTCACGAAAAAGTCTCTTTTGGATCCATTTTAAATCTATTTCACAGTCTGTTTTCGTCAAAAGAGTCCTTTATTCTGTCCACGCGTACGAATGTAACACAAAAACAGCGTTCAAATGGAATCTAGAGCTGTCAAAATGGATAATTTCATTGAAATACAGCGCCCGAAATTTTCTTCAATTACAGTACTCCCTTTACTTCGTACAAGGTAGTAAAATGGAATGGCTATACCCAACACAACAAAAGTAAACATTGATGAGTTACGTGCATGCACGCTCCACATATTTCTTACTTCGTTTTTCCTATTATAAAATAGTCAAAAATGTTACTGGCCATAAATATGAAGACCGAGTTCCAAAATGTTTTTAAATCTAATTTCCAGAAAATATTTTATGTTTGTCTACATTGAAATATAGCTTAATATTTGAGAGCCGAAATAATTCATTTATTCGGCTTAATTTCTTGAATTTATCTTAATTATAAAGCACATAAAACTATACCATAGAAGAGCGTTTTTTTTTATTTCTACGTTGCAAACATTAGTCAGAACTGGAAACTATCTCGCCTTATGAACGTTAAATTACGCGGACTCGTCTAAGCCGAAATAAATAATTTTTTCTTTGAAAGCCTCCAGAAAATAAAATCTAAGACTGACACCAATCTCAATGCCTCTGAAGATTTGACATCTGCGATGACGAGGGGTGACGACGAAGAAAAGAGGACGGGATACGGACGATTTAATTTCTGTCATACTCGGTCCCCTGAAGGCATTATATCGGACGTTAACTGCTCAAAAACAGGACATGCACTCTATCAACGGGCGCTGTGTGGGCAATGGATTAGCGTGACAAGACCATATGGAACGACTGAATTCAGTACCGGTGAAATTATGGCTTTCACGGCTGTTTCTGATACGAGAGATGCGCTCTTAATTATTGGAATACGATAGATCGATTATAAATATCCAAACGTAAAAGTGTCTCAAAGCATTTGGAAAAGTTTTTAATTGAAATATCGTTAATCGTTCGCGAATAGGATTTTATGGCATGACATCGATTCCATGGGCATGACATATCGATTCCCCTGTGATTGTTTTCTTGCTAATTGGTTCTGTAATTAATTTCAGCGTGATATGACTTATATACAATCAATAGAGTACATTTATAACGTCGTGTTTAAAAGAATGCTTCATTACACTGGCTGGTATAATTTAATATTAGGTCAATCTATATCTTCCGTTACCTTAGGAGTATTAGTTTGAGTCCAAATACTGCATAATTAAATTTAGTTAATTATTTGTTTGATATTCAAGACGTCTAACTTCACTGATTATAATAAGTTCAGGACTGGATTGAAAATTCGTAATAAATAAATAAATAGCGAAGAATTTCGATGAAAAATCCTTATGAATTTAAAAATGTTATAAAATTGTATGAAACAGGAAAATCACGCCAAACGTTAAGCAAAAACAGAACTTTCGACGCAAATTTGTTTGATCCTAGGAGCTAGGGACATTCGACGTCAAAATCGATATGGTTTTAAATGAAATGGGTAGCAAATTTGCATTTTTAACTAATCTTATTGTGAAATAAGTAATATTCTATACGTAAAATACTCTTTGTTTCAAATTAGCTCATAAAAAAACTTGTTTTAGAATAAGTTATGATAATTTAATGGACAAAATTCTTCAACGAGGAAAGTGGTAACAAACCCACGAAATTCATCTTGGCAAAGGTAACAAGATTTCGTCTGTCGTTGGCAAATCCTTGAGCACCATACAGTACGACTTCACTCATTTCCGCCTCCACTTTTGGACACTTTTGGACAGCATCCCCCAGGCAGCGGGTTCGATGGTTTCCCCCCTCTTCCTCTACTACAACCTCTCGAGAGGACTTTAGGTCGCCGCATATTTAAAGTGCTCCATGCTGCACAGACGTTATACATTTACAAACCTCTATGCCTTCTCCGGGAGGCTCACTAACTAAACCAGGCCTTTCTATATCGCAGTAGGTCTCTTCTAATCACTATACCGTCTGGGTGACTGCTCAAGCATATGTAGTTTCTGCGGCGAAGACTAATCTAAAGAATATTATTGGCATGATAGGAAGCTCCAAATTTTATAAGTAAACTTAAAAGCTTAGAATAAGATGAGATGGAGTCATATATCATGGCGACTTTTATAAGCGAATTAAAATTCTATTTGTGCGTACGTATTCAATGTTTTAGGTACATAGATATAAACACTCTTCCGGATAATACAGGAGCACTTCATATTTATATTATAAATATCACTTTATTGTATTTTACATTGTCAGAAAACACGAAGAGTTGAGATAAATTTTGGTCTTTATTCTGCTTACTTTCCTCTAGCGATTGATCACTTAACTTAATTAGGTCAGAAATTAAGAGGAATTATTAACTTTGATCAAAACCGTTCTCAATGTAGGATAGAGATCAGTATGAAAACACAAACTTATTTTGCTTTATTTACTTACGGGTATGAAACTGGAAGTTTTATTATGCATTTTTAGTTTACTTACAATGTGTTTCAGTAATGATTAAGATTATTAAGATAGTTTTATATTCAGGTATATTTAAAGGTATTTAAGATATTTTTATAATATATCTTATATATATATTTATAATTTTTATAATATATATTTATAATATATCATTTCTTGCGAGACACGTTATTTGATTAATTCTACTCAGCATTTGGAATTATTACAGTAAATTTATGCTTGTTTGAAGTGAAAAATATTTTAAATGAAATGCATTTAAATCCTAATCGGATTTAGGCTTATAAAAGAAGTTACTTCAACTTTAAGCACAACGTTAACCACTTCGTGTACAAATTCCATTTTAATGAAACCCATACTCAAACTGTTGTTTTTAAGCTTTCCTGTGCACCGAACATCGCGTATCTAATTTCAAGTTAAAATTTTAATAGCTTGATAAATGAATTTTAGTTTAAATAATACTTTTTTTTTGTCGGGGGGAAGGTGTTACAAATTGCCATCAGTTCTCATTAACGCCAATTTTTTTTCACTTTGTAATCTCATGCCACCAGTAAATTTTTATTGCCTGCGCAATTGGATAAATATTTTTAGCTACATTTACTGCTGAAGCACCATAATAATTATCTTTTACCTCTAATATTTTTGTTCTTCAGTAGTCCTTTCTGTTCTTTGAGACCATTGTCTTGTAACATCTTCATTAATCTAAGGTCTGAAGTTGAGAAATATTTGAATGAAATATTGAAAATGGTATATTAGCGTTATAGGTATTAGCGTTAGAGTGAAGTTTGGAAGGTTCAAAACAGAGAGATATAGTATGTAGAATTCTCGAAAGAATAAACAATTCTTTCTTCGAAATGTTAAGCAGTTTCTTCTGTAGGTCTTAAAAATGATGACTGAATGCTTACGGGTTTAAAATAGGTTTACAAAGTTACTCAAAAATTTCCAATTCCGAAAATAAAGAACAGTATCACATAAAATGAGAAAGACTTGCAGTTTATAAAAGAAGTTCATTAATTAACATAAAATGATTTATTTTAAAATTTATAAACCCATTTGGCATGGAAAAGTTATAAGTCGCTTGTAAGCGAGTAGCTGATTTTTCATTTGTCTTTTTAAAAGGAGTATTGTAATCGCGAAAATTTCTGGTATCATATTTCAACGAAAATATCCATTTCAACCGCTCTCGAAAAAAGATGTTTTTGCGTGACATCTATACGTACGGATGGAATAAAGGACTGTTTTTACCAAAGGATTATAAATTGTATTTAAAATGAATTCAAAAGACAATTTTTTCTTGACGTTCGTATATATGTATCTCGCATAACTCAAGAACGAATAGCCGCGAAACTTTGAAATTTTGTATATGGGACTGCTACAACATGTAATTGTGCATCCCTCTTTTTCGTCGCAATTGGCAGCACCATACACATATATATTCCCACCCTGTTATCTAGCTCACTGAGCTTAGTATTCTTATTCTTATTTATTGGCAAATAGCGCATTTTTTGTTTAAATGTCGTTGAATTATGTTCTTCAATTCCCTCTCTGTTACCTGGCTCAGTGAGTTTAGATTTTTTAGTCTTATATGTGCAGTTTTTGCTTCAAACATTGATGATTGAATTATGCAGTTTTTATGTTCCGGTTAAGTGTTTTATGCCTTTAGTGAATTTGCGTGCGATAGTTGCAGAATTATCAACAATTTAAAATTTTAAGTGGCGAGCTAAAGCTTAAAGAACCCCCATTTGTTTACATTTCAAACTCAGTAGAATAGTGAATTAAGTCAGTTTCTGCACTTTCAATGTCTTTTTGCCCAGTGGGACCAAAAGTAAACTTCCGTTTTGTGCCTCGAAAAATCTAACTTCTTGCCCGCTAGCCGAATTACTTGTGTTTGCTCAGAAACTGTCATTTTAGTCTCACGTCAGCTGTAAACATTTTTTATTGTATTAGCTGTATTTGATGTTTTATGTTTTTCAGTATTTTACAACTTTTAATGAAGATGTTTTGAAATTTAACATATTTTTGCTTTGCCGTGAAATGAGAAATGAATTAATTGAATGAGAAATATATCTCTAATAAAATTCTAGGAAATAAGTTTAAATGAAATGCAGCACAAACTTGTATAATTTAATATGCTGTGCATTGAAGTCCTGTACTGTCCACAACAAATTTTTTATTTACTATTTGTTTGATATTCCATCTTATATTGCAGTGATTCTGAAAACGTTACAGAATAGATATCGTACTTCAAGAAGGTGAAATATTCTTGTGATTAGGAAGATGAAATACGCTTCTAAGTACAGAGAATAACTGAAAAATAAAAATAATTATATGGACTATGCAAATAAAAATCAGAATTGAGGATTAAATAATGGCAATTACTCTTACACTACATGTACATTAAAAACTAAACAAATAAGTGAAAAATAGTAATAGCTTGCAAAACTTAGGGCATGATGACTCCTATCGTTTCTGGCTAAAGATTATATATTTGTATATCGGTCCAACCATTTTAGAAATAAATATCCTTTGTATAAAAAAGTACTTGTTATGAAATTATTTAATAAAAAATCTCATGAGTGGTTTGTTACTTAGTTTACTTGAATTCATATATATTCTTCAACATTTAACGTTTTAGCTAAAGTCATAATCAATAATATTTTACTATGTAATGTTCAACGCAGTTTCCTGGCTATTTTCAATTCACATTTTATGAATTGTTTGAAAAATGGGTTTTCATTTGTACCCGGAAATTTATAGTTAATTTAAATCAGTGATAACATTCCCCGTGGCTAGTTGAACTATTTCCTTGCTTAGTGCAACATATCAAAATGTATTCAAAGAAAATATTACTGTTTATTAAAAGACTGATTTTTGCGTATAATAACTCTTCTTTGAAATATGGCTTGCTTGCAAAAATATGAGCGTTTGCCGAGCAAAGATAACAATGCTTTGTCTGTACAAAGGCTTAATATTTTCTTTTCATCGTCGAATGGAAATGCAATTTATTTACGATTGTCATCCTTGAAGAATTTTCCAGCTGCATTGTGAAATTGGGTTTATCTCTGTTTTTAAGAAAGATAAAAAGAGAACATTTTTGTTTCCGAACATTTTTGCAAATACGCTGTCTACATCTTAGCATGTTTCTTTGGAATTCTGGAAATAGTTTTAGAAATAATTTATGTTTTTGTTCATGGTACTGTTTCATATATTTTTTACAAAGCCATATTTTTTTTCGTGGTTAATGGATTTTACTTCTTAACTTTCGTACGTAAGCAAATGCGAAAATTATACGTACATGTTAATTTCCTTAAACATTATTCTCAGTAAAACATTGAATTTAATAGCGATGTTTCTTTTATTAAATTATTTTTCATTGAGAAATCCTTGCAACGTAAATTATGTATACTGCGGTATTTAAAATTAAAAAGTAATCAAAACCTTTTTAATAAAATTCGGCTTATAAAATACGGAGATTTGGGTAAAATCTCGATGTAGAAGAAGACAAAAATTCAAAGTACATAATGTGCTAAAAGGTTGGGGTTTTAGATCAAACAGAAAGACATGAATTATTTAAAAATCAAATATAAATTTTGCAACTGAATTTTGATTTGCAACTCAACTTCGGCTTTAAACATTTCAAGCATAGATTTCTAATTTATTCTTCAAAGTGAAAGTATTTAAAAATGCTTCTTAATGCTATAAGAAGTTCTCTGAAGGCAGTATCAGTAACATTCACCAGAAAAAAATTGTTACAATATTTCTGTTTAGGAATTCTTCATAGCGCTTACGATAATACACTAAGCTCTCCATGTTTGTGCGCATGTAAATGATATTAAGTTGTAATAATATGTTTTATTTTATTATTTTTTATTTTTCAGCATTCAGGTATATACTTTAAGTTCCTGTTTTTAATAATAAGTTATATTTCTATTATGTATGAATTGATGTGTATGTATGAATTCATGTGTGCTATTTATAAATGAAAAAACAGTAACAAATATTCTTCGAAGTTAGTATTGAAGTATGGAAAATGTTACTTGTAAGTGGATTTTGATTTTTGTTAAATAATCATAAAAGTACCATTTACATCAAAGAATAAGACGCAGAAGTCATTTGTAAGTACTTCATTTAAAAAATCAGTAATTAATGAACATTTTTATAGTACAGCTGCATAGTTGATAATTTAGTTCAAATTAATTTATGAGGTATTTGGAGGATGACACTGCTTTAAGTGGAGGCATTGGCAGTTTATACTAAATAATAGAAACTTTATAAGGTATTTCTCTCGCCTTCTTCGCATGCCTTCGTGGTGTAGCGGTCAGCATGCTCGGCGCGTATTTCAGAGGTCCGTGGTTCGATTCCCGGCTACGGCATTGCTCATTTTTACTATCTCCTGCTTTCAAAAAATATCTATTGTCTCCACAATTTGAACCTATAATTTAAGTTTGGATAAACGCGAGATTTGTCTGAGTGAACTGCGTTAATACTCATTTGTTTGTGCCTCATTTGTGTTGACAAAAGCATAGTCCAAATTCTGAATATTTCATATCAAAGAAAGTGGCTATACGATGTAATCTATGTAACACTTTTAGGGATACAAAAAATAATTTAAAAAGTTTTCCGGAACATATATTATATGTAAATAAAAATTATGCAAATAAGACAGTTTGGCCTATTTATTCAACTATTTTCAAGCATCTAAATTTGTTTTTAAACGTTTTTAATGATTGTAGCATCTCCTTCAAGTAATGGGTTTTAAGCGGCCTTTTCTAGCACAAAATGAAGGTCGTTAATCAGTTGATATACGGTAAACAAAGGTTCTATTCTGTTGAAGTTACATACCGGAAGCAGGAAACTAGTGCCCTTTTTAATTACTGCTAGATGAGACTTTTTCTAGAATAAATTATTTAACAGCAAATTTTGCTAGCGTTCCGATGCATATATATAAAAATGTATTCATAAAAGCTTCTTAAAGAAAGCAAAATTTTAATTCATCTAGCCTTCCATCTTTAATTCATCATTTTAACATAAATCGAGTTTAATAATATTTAAACATTTTAACTTCATTATATTACATCATTTTAACTTCATTATATTACATCATTTTAACATTCTTTTCATCATTTCATGTTTTAACGTAGTTTCATTTAGCTTTCAAAGTCTTAGAGCGCAGTGTTAATAGCGAAAGAAAATATTTATTTTCAATCACTTTACAAAATTTTAATGGTCATCAAAGGTAATCTATCATCCATCTACACAGCAAAAATAACGAAAATGGAGACAGTTAAAATGAAGATCGCAAATCTACCCTCGTTATTTCCTTGTATGAAGTAAAGGAAATGTTATCATCGCGAAAAATGCCGGGTATCAAATTTCAAATGAAATAAATGTTTTGACCGTTTCCAAATCTATATTGAATATTTTTGTACATGCATTACTGTATGCATTACTTTTTTTTAATAAAGAGACTCGTTTTACCAAAACGGATTGAAAAATGGATTTAAAATGTATTAAAAATTGATTTTTTCCACGAGGTCTCTACGTATTAAGCCGCAGAATGCTGAAATTTTGTATATGGGACTGCTATAGCATCTAGTTGTGCACCTTGTATTTTTATTGCAATAGCTGGTATCAACCGTATATTTAAACAGACACACACATACATACTCACAGACATATATATATATATATATATATATGTATATGTACACACACAAACACACACACACACACACACACACACATATATATATATATACATACACACACACATTTATATATATATCCAGCGCTTTACCCTGCTTAAAGTCCTTATCCGGCCTTCATTTTCGCGACGGATGCTATAGTCATATACTTTCAATTTCGGAAGTGTTTTAAATCACCAAAATGTTCATGATTTGTCAACGTCAGATTAAAAAAATAATAAGACAATCAACGAAATCTAACTTTTAATGCTGTCTCCTGATTTCTATACTTATGTTCGGGAAAGATTTATACTAGTTATAAAAATTAGAATCATTAGAAATTTGATTCCCGTGAGACAAAAATTGACTGACACATTTAATTTCAAAATTTACAGTGTTTGGTTTCATTTTCCACTTGTCTTCAAGGATCAATTAATTAAGTTAGAATGACTCGAGAGAATAAGCTCAAATGAAGTGCATTAAAATGTGTATAATTTAATAGTGCGTACAAGGAAGTCACGTGGTTTCCTCATTAAATCGTTTTTTGTTTCATAGCAGAGGAAGCATCCATATTTAATTATATAGTATTTGCCAGTGTGACTAGAAGCAAATCCTCAGAGGTATCACTCAAGAAAAAATATCTATTTAATCATAAGCATACAATGTTACATTCTCAAAAGCAAGATAATCTATTCAAACACAATTCTAAATCATTACAAAAAGTTAAAGAAAATTCTTCTTTTTTTAAATAAATAATGAGCTTAAAAATCTGTTTTTCTCTAGTATCGATGGAAAAACGAAAACGGTAATATAAAAAATATTTCAGCAGCACTAATTAACTCAATTAGACCTCCACTCAAAAGCCAAAACATTATGACCAGCTCTACATTTTGCGATGAACGCTCCTGGATGACGTGGAAGGCACGTGATCAGGTGGAAGTGGTATTTAACTGCTGCTGGAGAGTCTGAAGAATCATTCTTTCATTTACTTCTGTGTGTGATGGGAAAGGCTGCGGATCTAAGCGACTTTGATAGAGGGCAGATTGTAATGGCTTGAAGGCTCGGAAAAGTATTTCCGGAGCTGCACGACGCGTGGGTTTTTCGCGAACTAAAGTTGTTAGTACGTATGAAAAGTGGATGAATGACGGTGAAACCAGCAGTAGACGACATGGTGTTGGACGTCCACACGCTATCAAAGAAAAAGGTCGTCGGAGACTGTCTCGCATGGTGAAGCAAAACCGGAGCCAGACAGTGGCTCAGCTGACAGCCGAATACAATGCAGAGCCAAGTAGAAAAGAATCGGAGAACACTGTTCAGCGGACACTGTTGGATATGGGACTACGCAGCAAACGTCCCACTCGTGTGCCTATGCTGACCAAGCGTCATCGCCAACTGCGCCTGCGCTGGGCCCGGGAACATCGCGACTGGTCCATGGATCAGTGGGAGAGAGTTGCCTGGTCAGATGACTCACGGTTTGTCATTCATCACGCCGATGGCCGTGTCAGGATACGCCGTCTTCCAGGCGAACAGTTGCTCCCTCAATGCACAGTAGGTCATACAACAGGCCGGTGGTGGCGGTATTATGCTCTGGGGGACGTTCTCTTGGGCGTCTCTGGGACCCGTGGTTGTGGTAGAGCAGACCATGAATGCTACAGGGTATCTGAACATCATTGCGGACCAGTTGCACCCTTACATGGCCTCTGTTTTTCCAGCTGGAAATGGAATGTTCCAACAGGACAACGCCCCGTGTTACAAGGCTACAATTATGTTGGAGTGGTTCCAGGAACATGATGCTGACTTCCAGTTAATGTCCTGGCCGCCTAATTCACCGGATCTCAATCGGAGAGAACACATTTGGGATGTCATGGGACGGCAGCTCAGAGGTCAAAGACCACCAATTCGCAATATCGCGGATTTGCGTGACCGTTGCTACAACATCTGGTACAATCTGTCTCCGGCCACCTATCAAGGACTTGCGGCATCCATGCCAAGGCGGATTGAAGCTGTGTTGCGCGCCAAAGGTGGTCCAACTCGTTATTGACAGGTGGTCATAATGTTTTGGCTCTTGAGTGTAAATGTAACTGGTTTCGGAACTATTCTAAAAGCCCACAAAATATTCAGGAGTAATAATTTTTTAAGAGTATATTTTTTGAGGCAGCGAAATTCTAAATAAATTAAGTTTC
Organism: Stegodyphus mimosarum; assembly: GCA_000611955.2. NCBI lineage: Eukaryota > Metazoa > Arthropoda > Arachnida > Araneae > Eresidae > Stegodyphus > Stegodyphus mimosarum. Next base: position 242,890 of record KK114791.1, read on the forward strand.
GTGACAATGTACAGCGAATATTTTAATGCAGTTATCGATAAAATATCCTTATTAGACAAACACTAATAAAGTTCTAATATAAAACTGCAATTTTATGTTATTTATTTATCTTTATTCAAGGCTAACCGTATTTTCTCATCGGATTTCAAATTTCATTACATCTACCAATTTTTAAACATAATAACTAACTTTGTCTCTTTCATTCTCTCTGTCTGTCTCTCTATATATTTAAATGGATACTGATGCGACATAAGAATTAATTTGTAGTTCTATAGTTTATGTAACTGTACATACTTGAAGGCAGGTTTGGCCCACCCACAGGAACTCATAGTGCACCACTTGGCGACTAGTCCACCAGATACACTGCATGATCTTGCGTGGGTGGAGAGAATGTTTCGCACTGTGAGGCACAGTGTCTGGTGACAACCAATATCTGGAAAGCTTGGATGTGTCATACTGAACCCACGTTTCATCGCTGGTGAGTACTCGATCAAATATGGAAGCATTGCGGTGCCGTGTAAGCAATGACAAACAAGCAGTGATGTTGTGTAGATTTTTTAAGTATTATTTTACAGTGCTTATTAATTTTATTAATTTACAGTGTATAGTAAAATTTTAATGTTCATGTTAGAAATGTAATTTTTAAATTATACTGTCGCTAAATTATTTCTTTTGATTTGGGTAAAATTTCTTTAAGTTAGCAGAAAGCGATAGCCTGTTTTTTGTTCTCACGGGAGGAGAATTTTGGGGTCAAGGGTCAGCGACCAGCCGCATTTTTTCGTCCCCTTTTCTTGCGGGGACGAACTTGTGTTTTTTTTTTTGTTCAAAGGCAATCCGCTTAGCGGCGCCGATTCTTGATAGAATTATGAGGGTGCAAAATTTGGGATCTGTCTGAAGAGTCGAACGTTAACAGATTTATTATTTTGTTTTTGTGCTTGAAAGTAAGGGGGCTTGTCATTGTGAAAGGATAGGACTGATTTTCTTAGAATTTTGTTGGGTATTTATTGGTCTGTTTCTAGTGGTTAGGAGGGTTACTGTTTTGTGTAGCATTGGTGAGTTTTAATTTTATGGATTTTTTTAACCAATAGTAATTCTAGAGGCGGTGCACTTTTGAGCGTCACGAGGTTTTAAATTTGGTCGCTCCCGTGGCGAGCGGGAACTTTTTCAAGATTTTGTCAGATTTGAAGAGTCCTTTTTGAGGGGAGAGAGAGGGCCCGGCGGCCCCTTCTCGGGGTTGTCCGCGCGAGAATTGGCCCGAGAACGATGCGGGCTCCCATCGTATCGTCGTCAGCGAATCCTTTCTGAAGGGCTGCGGCTATGTCCTATTCTCACTGATGTTTTTAACTTCAGGAAAAATAATGTGTTTTAAATGCAGATTACTGTGACTTGCGCTTATCTTCAGCGAGAACATCATTCAGAAGTCGGTGGGCTTTTACATACAGATTACTGCGGCTTCCATTTTTCTTTGTTGAGGACATCATCGAAATGTTGGTGGACACTCATGTTAAGTTGGACCTCATTGCATGCAGAAGAACTGTATCCATGAGGAAGATTTTCCCAACGGCTGAGTTCGCAAATTGGTACAGCATTGATGAAGAGAAATTTTTGAACTTCTTTTACGTGCGTTGCGTAGACACTTAGGGAGACGAAATCTGGACAGGAATTTTTCTCCACCCATTGATGAAGAGAAATTTTTGAACTTCTTTTACGTGCGTTGCGTAGACAATTAGGGAGACGAAGTCTGGACAGGAATTTTTCTCCACCGTGAGTTGATTATTTTTTTGATTTTGTATTTAATTCTATATGTGTCCTCAAACTTATTGCCGTTAACTGATTTAGGATTTTGTGGAATCGATTATTAGGAAAAACTTCATCTTTCACTTTACGAAAATTGATTTAAAATATTTGTATATGTAGTGTGAGTTTAAATGCTTGAGTAACCTTCTAAGATTAATAGAAAGTGTAAATTGTTTCATTAAGATTTTGGTAAGATTTGGAAATATTTAAAGAAATAAAAAATGTTTCAGACTACTTAAGTATGGTTCAGTGATAATTACGAAATTATTGTAAGATACGTAATTAATAATTTTGAATACAATATTGATCATGGTTTAGATTGTCGCATGAAGAATTGTGAGTAATTTTTAGTAAATGTTTGTAGGGGTAGTCTGGCCAGCTATTCTGAATGGATAATCTTTTGGAATATTAAATAAATGTTTTTATTTGTTTTACTATTGTATGTTTTTTTTGTTTTTTATCTTGTGGTCTACTGTAGGTCACCCATGTGATCCTTTCGGAAAACATGGTTAAACTTCCATTCGAACCTGGGTAGTTTATTGCGGGCGTAGGAGAATTTAATGAGGGTTAAAACTATACGATCAGATATGTTAATTTAACTGAACTGGTGTTTCGACTTCTTAGTGTGTGAGATTTATTTCTCCCTGGTGTTTTGAACTGTTCTGTGTTTTACTTTTACGTGTTTGCGGCTATCTCTAAGGTTGTATTGAAATTTATGTGTTTACAGGAAGCAAAGCTGATTAATTAGTTTAGTGAGAGATAGTATGTTAATGATTCAGTGTCGGTAATGCATTTTACATGAATATTAATATTTTGAGTTTAACAAAACACCAGGGAGGATTTTTCATTTCATTGAACTTAAGAGTTGAGAGTTGATATGATAAAACTGAATTTACTGTGTTGAGGATTTATGAATATTTAATCTAGCTTAAAGAATTAATTAATTTGTTTTCAAACACCAGACTCTATTATTTGGGTTTACTATATATTTTTATGAGAGTAGTTTTTTTTAGTTTGTCACGGCACCAAGAGAGGTTGAGTATGCAAATTAAAAATTATTAATAAAACCCGCAAATTTTTTTTCTTTTCACAACAGTGACATGCTGTTGTTTGTTTGCATCGGACAGTGGTTGGGATACCCACTTGCGCAGCTTCTATGTCTTTTCTATGCGGTGCAAATGGACTGTGATCATTTCATGAGATACCTGGAATTGTGCAGCAAGCTCACCCCACGTTTGGCTACTGTCACTCTCTATGGCTGCTCCCAGGGCTTCATCATCCAGGGCTTGTGGCCGACCGCTGCGTGGTGCATCACTAAGAGACATATCTCCTAACTTGAATTTTTTTAGTTTTTCAAAGAAATCATCCACAAAGTCCTGATAAATTCGGCGCCTTGATTCTGCTGCATAGAGAACCACTTTAAAATCATACAGCAAACAATTCCGAACGAGAGCTTTGGATGCGCTCATTTCAATCAGTCTGTGAGTTATGTTTAAAGTGACACTTTGATACTATTGTTATTTTTCTGGAGTGCAGCGGGGAATTACTGTCTCTGATCTTTCTAGATTTCTGAGCGAATCCTGAATTGGGCCTGACATCTGAGGAAATCATAAATACTATTCCCCAGATGAGTTATAAGCTGAGGTGGGAAAAACTTTGAAACCCATTGCTTCCTGCCAGAAAATGTCAAGACTAGATGGAGTTGTTGAAGGGGCTGTGGTCAGGCACTGTTTAACCTGTCAGCTTTTATACTCTTAGTCAATGTCCGGACTCTCATCCTAACCACTTCATCGCATGGTTTGGCGACTATTTTTATGTTGGGGTTCACTCTTCCAACGTCATATCAGAAACGGCAAGAACGTATTTGGTTACTTTGTATTTTGAGATTTCTAAAAATATAACATTGTTTCAACATCAGAAAATACTTTTCACTATGAATTCAGAAAAGACAGGTGTATTTTCCTTGTTTTCTTGTGACAAAGAATTTCGTTCTTCCTGATCACCCCTTGTAGCCATGCTCCCTAAATAACTACTGTAAACGTTTTAGGGTTACCTTTTTTTGCAAACCATTCTTCTGAAACTGTTGAACATTTTACACCACTAATTTGTGGCTTGTTGTTCGAGTTTTTATTGAATACACGTGTGATTCCTTAATATTAGCTTCGAATGTAGTCCAGACTTTAGTGCATTTTCTACAGTTCCATGCAGTTCCGGTCAAAGATCAATATCAAAGACATGCTTTACATCAAAGATGATTTAGATATTTCAATTAAATTTACCATCTGTAAAGAGATGAATTATTAAATTTCTAACAGAGCTGATCGTTGAAACCATGTGTGTCACGATGTTCATTTCGCATGTGAATTCAGCACATTTTACTAAATTAATTATAATTTCCAAACACAGACGATAATTCTTGCGGTGTATTTTCATTTATAACGAAAACTTTTACCACGAAATACTGCTTACTAAAATATCTCAACAGAAGTTTGGAGTGTTCGAATAATTAATTATGTAAAGTACTGATTAATACTTTTTTAACAATTTTTTGAATTATAAGGAATGTTTTGATGATATTTGTTTTACAAAATGCAGAGCTTAAATGGAGAAAAAATAATATATTACAAAACATTTTAAAGTTTCTGTTACAGTTTTTGTTAGTACAAGACCTATGCAAATAAATTTTTAAAATTTCAGTGCCTGAAAACAAATGTGAGGCACTTTAAATTTTAACAGCTTGATCTTAATTGTGGAGATACAAATGCATTGTTTGCTTATAGCAGAAACGAGAGTTATTTCTGACAATTTGGGGTTTTACTTATTTAATTCAGTGTTCAATCCTTGAACCCTGCAAACACTAATCAGTGAATAATCGCTGAAGTGCGTGAATAGATACGTAAGACTTACGAAGAGTTAACTACTCTTTATTTCTCACAATAAATATAATACAATCAACTCTTAATTCGGAGTGTACAGCAAAGACTCCACTTGGGCTTGAACGTAAATGAATATGAAATTAAACTTAACTAAACTTAACTAAAGCTAACTGAAAGGTATAGCCGAAGCTATCAAGATTCTAAGTAGTTGGCCCCTAAATTTTAATTAAGTCGGCGAAGCCAACCAAGGGCCTAAAGTATGGCCGAGCATAGCAATAGCTTAGAGAGACGTAGCCAAAAGGCAAACGCCCGCTGGTCAGAAACTCAGGCTCTTTCCCAAAGTCCGTGAAACATAGACTTAAATAGTACTCTTTACACATTTGCATTAACTGCGTTTCTGAAATTACATTCTGGTAGGAAATTGTAAGCTGAAACTAGAAATAATAGGAACGATGCATTACTTAAAATAACTTTTAATAAAATTAGGATAAACTTTACAACATAATGGAAAGTTAATGTTAGGCAGACAGAGTTTACTTTTACTACGAGACTAATTAGCCTAGAGATACCTACAGGCTTCCAAAAATTTAGGTAAGTAACCTTATTATTATGTTAACCTTACAATTATTAACGTTATTATTATTAACTTATTATTATTGTTAATCATTATTAAGGGGCTATAAAGCAGAAGTCACGCATTTACATGCTGGAATTATCACGAGGAACGATGTAAATCTGATCTGCATTAGCAGTATGTAGTTCTTGAAGATATTCTAATAAAAAGCACTGAATACAAAAGTATTAAGCAAGTCCAAAAAGTATTAAGCTTTTGATGCTATCTTTTGTTGCCCTCACATAAAAAAATTAAGCAATTTGCACATTTAGTATATTTTCTTCTTAGAGAAAGAGAGCATCACAACTTCTAGAGTAGCTCTGTCTAATACTAGTAAACAGACAGAAACGAAAATAATCATTAAAACCTAAATACGCCAAAGTATCTCCGTAACAAATATAATTCATCAGGTTAAAAATCATTTGATAATTCTTCAGAAGGTCTCGGGTATTTTTGCAGTTGTTGGAATGCGTACCTACCTTTATGGGCAATACAGAAACTGGTTCTTCTAGAACAGCCTTAGCAGTCTACTTCCTTGCTTAAACTTTCTAATGTCAAGAAAAGTAGTTTTACAGGCATACAACAATTGCAGTCTCGGCAAAAAGTAGCTAGCGGGACATTGAGCTACATTCGTAGCTTGAATAAATTCTGTATTTAATCTATATTCTACTCTTTAATTTTTCTTTCTTATTTTACCTTAACGGTATCCTAATAATGTAAAATTTAACTTCTGTTTGATGTGAATACTCTTTAAATTTAATGAGTGCAGCTTTCATGACTGCAACCTTTATTTATTTCTGAGTAGCGTAACATCTATTCTCGAGCCTCTAAAGGAATAAGAGTTATTTTTAAATGCAGCAAATAACTGCCTTAAGATATTATACATTTATAGTTATCAAGTGATCTGCGCATTCTTACTTTTATGTTTCGCATAAAATTCCAGTAATTTCCAATATGTATCTATATTCACATCATATATGAAACAATCGCTCTTAATTTAGTTGTTGTTAATTGATGGTAGATTGGTTTACCCTCTTGATAAATCGATTAATCTGCGGTCAATGACAAGAGCTTTCTTTCAATTCTTAAAATTTTTAGTTTTGATTTTTGTATTTTTGCCATTAAAGGTTTTTCTTAACATATTCTTATGTTTTTAAAACAGAGGATGTATAGAAAATTCTAATTTTAAATACTAATCAAAATTCTTACTAAAATGTTTTATCAGTCATTATTTTAAATTGAATTTCTGTTCCTTGGAGATGGTATACGGAAAGCTTTCTTATTATGAATTATTGGTTCATTACTTTGCAGCTTTAGCGCAAGTCATTGGCTTTTTAATTTACTTTTAATTACTTTTATTTCGAACTTATATTCTAACTAATAGCAGCTTTTAGCGCTATTTTAGTAACAGCTTGCTTTCTCACGACAATTTCCAGTTTTCTCGCCAATTTAGGCTAAACTTCCTTAAATAGGAAACTACACTTTACGGTAACACGTTTACTTCCATCACTTAATACTTGCATTTCCAGCCATTTGGTTTTAAACTTTAGCAGCAAGCTAGTTAATTTTAACTTAGCATTTTGATCTTTAAATTTCTAATTAACTACTTGTTTTAAACTTTAATTTTAAGGATGATACCATTTTTCATCCTCTTATGATTTTGAATTACTTTTTAATCTTCTAAAATGTATACTTTTGCTTTTATTTTTATATTT
>KK114791.1:250005-262580 GCA_000611955.2 Stegodyphus mimosarum
TTTAACAGGATTCTTTTGGCTTAAATGAACTAATGTCCTCTTTTGATTGAGTAATAATTGTGACTTATGATTTATATCTAGCAAATAATTTGATGCTTACCTGGAAATAAGATGAAACATTCTCTCTTAATTTAGTTGTTATTAATTGATGGTAGATTGGTTTATCCCCTTGATAAGTCGATTAATCTGCGATCAATGACAACAGCTATTTTTGCAATGCTTAAAAATTTTACGGTTTATTACTCTGCAGCTTTAGCGCAAGTCGTAGGCTTTTTCATTTACTTTTAATTACTTTCATTTTGAATTTATGAATATATAATAATTATCAAATAAAATGCTTTGTTTTTTTATTGGAAATAACCAAAATAAATAAATGTACAGATATCGAGGCAAAAAATGAATAATTCTTTCAAAACGAATAACAAATTTTGAAATAATTCTCAATGGTACAAAACTAAGCAGTAGAAATTTAAAAAACAATTAGTTGGTAAATTAAAAATGGAAATAACAATAAATAAATAAAGATTGATTCAACTTAGTTTAATCCCAATGTCGACTAATTTGAGTGAAACTGTCTCTGTTTATGTATACTAGAGCCATATTTCTGAGCATTTCATGTTTTGGTTGTTTCGAATTAGGAAGCAAAAAAAGTATTTTATAATTTTAGTGATTTGTGTATTTAATTGCTACGGTTGTGGAAACTTAATCTCAACTTTTGGAATTTTAAGTTTTTTTTACTATTAAATTGAATTCAAATTTTTCTTCCTTATATATATGTAATGATGTTAATTTGTAGGTAGTTCGGTTTTTAAATAATGTTATTTTATCTGGTAGGATAGCAGAGCATATTCTGCGGTCAACAGAGTAAATCATGTTTTAAATATTATTATGATTTTTCATTTAATTTCATCACATTGATAGAAATTGAGTTATATGAAAAACGATTTCTTTTTTTTTTCTAGTGTTTCAGAGTAACACTCCTGGAAAATCTTCCATTCGTGTGTTTGAGACAAAAATGAAGAACGAACGTATAAAGCTGCATTATGCTTTTCTTTCTCTACTGCAAGTTATAAAGTCTTGTATGCTTAGGAATCATACAGTGTCGACTTGTATACAATGACTACGGAAGAATTATCTTATAGTCTTGTGAAACAAAACAAAGGTCAGAAGAAGGGTGTACAAGACCCTTTTATGTGAACACAAAGAAAAAGCAGTGACCCAACTTGGGTTTAAACAAGCCAAAACTTCTGGCTTAACGAAAATACGTAATGTTGAACTAAATCAAGTGTAACAGATTAGCCTAACGGCCCACAGGACAAAGTAACTCGCAGAAAAGGCTCTGCTTTATAGAAAACTGCCGAGACAAGCTAAATGGCTAGAAGCATTCAACGTCGCAGAATCATATCGCTATTAAATCAAGATAAACAACGTGGCCTCATGTAGGCAGACCGCTGCAAAATTAGCTTGCAAAACCTTCGCTTAAATAGCACTTCTTTCCCCCTCATTCTGAATAAACGCTCGCTGTTACATTCGCTCATTTACATTCTGACATGGAAAGCGTGAGTGAAAAGAGACTGAAAAAAAGTAATTTAACTTAATAAATTATTTGTTAAAAATAAATAGACAATCCCTCACGAAGTATTATAATAGTTTTTCACTAATAACTGACAATTGAAGTTTCTAGCAATGTTACTAATGCGGTCAAATGTTTAAAAGTTATTAAGATAATTTGTCACTTATAATTTAATTTTATATTAGAAGACTTACATATTTAAGGTCAACATATCACCGCACGCATATCAGCCTTTTCCGCAGGTTCATATTTTACAACAGATTCGTACTGTATGAATATGTGTGTTGCATGGAAGATTATATTTTATTTAATCCAAAGTGATACATGTTCATACGCTGGTTGTCATTAACTAAGCAAAAATCACAAAAAAGACGATTACTCAAAATGTTACATGTAGAATTTAATGAAACTGACCCGCAGTATGATACAACCAAAAGTAAGATAATAAAATAACATGAAAATAAAATACCAGATAAATATGATGATATAGAAATTAACATATGTTTAAAATGAACGAACTGGATGTGTCAATTTGGTATAGGAACTTTACCTTCAGTATTGAATGGGATCTTCTCTAGAAGCAATACAGCACATACATTGATGGGTGGTATTGTCAGTTATGCTGTCTGTCACTTCCGAAGCCAGTGAGAGCCATCGCTCTTGCTAATCAATTGCAAGCGTAGCAAGCGTCTAAAAGGAGAGATTGAGAACAGATATAAATCTTCCTAAAGCATCCCAAACATGCTGGATTAGTTCAGTGATCGTGCTGACCACTCCATGCGCCAAATTATTCCAGGTTGAAGATAATCATCCACGCTGGGATGCCCGTGCGATCTACCTTTGTCGTCCTGTAGCACGAAATCATCACCTATTGCCCCGGCATAAAAGCGCACATAAGCATCAAGGATGCCATCTCTACGGTCATCTCTATAGGCCTTAGTATTCAAGGTTCCACTTGGAACGCTATGAAGGTCTCTGCGTCCACCCAAAGAGACACCACCCCAAACAAAGACACCGTCTCTTCCATATGCATGTTTTTCACGGATTTTTGATGGATGCTAATGGGTTCCAGGTTCTGTCCAAATTAAATAACGCCTGCTATCTCTTTGAAGGCTAAACCTGCATTTATCCGTAAAGAGAATAGCCCTCGATTGATCAGTCATCCAGTATACAGGCTGGTCGCTTCGCTCTCAGACCACTTTCGTGAAACCTTCTACGCATGGTTGACGCTGACACCAGCCTTCCGGTGGCTGCAACAAGGGACGATCTGAGGTGAGTTGGAGTTGCGTTTCTATTCCTCCGAGCGCGTACCAATGTTCGTAGCCGTTCTTGGCTGAAACTCCTGGATGTCAAATCTGTGGTTAGGAATTGTTGCCAAAGTCTATAAACCACAAAAGGACTTACATTTAGCAATCTGGCTACTTCTATCTGACTTTGCCCTGCCTCTAGTCTCCCAATAACTCTCCGTCGTAGTTCTTCGGTCAAATGATGCCTGAAGGACATTGTTACGAAATCGCTATCCCAGATTTCTTATCTCAGTATCACAGTTAATTTTACAGAGTTAATCTCAAACATGTAATTTTATGCTCCTTGCAGAGGACTTATTCCGATTACCGTGCCACTAATTTGCATATCGCAGGTTTACTCGGCAACTTTTATTTGAACGCATATTCGAATGTTATAGAGATTGGCTTTTTTATAATGAGTTCCCACTCTTTTTGTGATTTTTCCTCAATTTTTGGAAATCAATGTATATACGATAATTTTGCTTGAAGTTAATGTTGCATTTGGAACTTTCGTTTATTATTATTAGCGTTAGTTACATTCATAAATAATAAAATATGTTAGTTCAACTTTTACTTAAACCAAAATTTAATTTATTTTACAATTTCATCATTAAAGGATTAATTTCCACTGCAATTTCAATAATGCCCAAAAGGCAATTCTTTTTCAAGCCTAGGACGGTCTAGAGAAAAATTATTTTGTAAAAAAGCAAAATTACTGAATGTACTTCAGTTAATCTTATTAAGTGAATTCTACTATGCTAAGCACTTTTCACAAATATTTTGCTTTTGATCTTTTAATAACAAATGAGTTTGGAGTACTATATTTTCAAAATACAAAACTATGCTTAATGGAGTTTTTCAAAATTTTATATTTGAAAGTTTTAACAGTTATCCTGAACAAACTAACACAATTTACATGCATTTAAATTTTAGGATATACTTCCGAAGATATTCAAGAAAAGTACTGCTACTTTATAAATTCTGCGCCTTAAATTTGATTCAAAACGATAATTACGCTGTGAGTTCTTAATGTTCGTGTTAAAAAAACTACATAGGATTTTTATTTTTGATCTGACATAGTCAAATTTGAAAAAAAAAAAAAAAACCAAACTTAAATTTGGCGAAAATATATTTAAAACTTCTCATTTTGGTCTAGACAATAATACGTTACCATTTCCACGAATTACATTTAAAAACCAATTTATTTAATAGCCCTATTATTTTTCACAGCTATCCAAATATATACCACAAATGTCATTTCATTCCATATTTGTACCGGGCATTGTAATTAGAGGGCGGTGTCCAGTCATATGACATCATCGATCAAGTGACGTAATAACATTCACGCAGCTGTTAGACCTTAGTTTTTGCCCCCCCGCGCTTTTTGTATGTGTATCCTTTAGGAATTGAGTCGTATGCAGAAATGCCAGAGAAAAGAAATTATTTCCCCAACTTCAGGGGGCGGATCTGGCATTGTGTAACCTCATCAGGGGAATAGGGTGCTGACAATTATATTAAAAACGAATACATTCGTGGAGAGGGGTTGAAAAGCGCGGGAAGCAAGCTAGCGTTAACATTCTTGCTCTTTCGAATATAAAACAGTACTGATCGATATGAGAAAAATAGAGCAATTATGTCCTTGAATTTTAGTTTAAAATCAAATTCCACAGCATAAAAATTCCAAGAATACTTAGAGCGTAATTTATTTTCTTTTTGGTTTGTTTCTTAATTCTTTGAAGATAAAATTCAGTAATGAAAGAATACTTTGAGGTATTTAGAAATACCTATAACATAAATTTAAAAAGGAACATTTTCTAATAAAACCGATATCAGAAATAAATGGTTACTAAAACAGCGCATACATTTACATTGAGATATAATTCTTCCCTTTATTCAGATAATATTAGAACGATATTCAGATAATATGAGATAATATTAGTTAGTTTGAATATACTTTTCCTGAAGCTTTATAACGTATAATCGAGAAAATGATAATTTAAAATAATATTTTGAATAAAATTTTATTTTAAATGTTCTCACCAAAGAAAATCTGAAGAATTCTGAGAAATTCAAATAGCAATTTTCACATTTCTGTTTATTCGAGTGAGTGATTTCTATCCGTACTTGAATATACGTAAATCATAACCATTCGAATTATGCTCCGTAAAGGCATATGGTGTACCAAAAATTATAGGATCACCTCTGTTACCCAGGAAAAGATTGTTTACCTAAGAGCAAAGTAAAAACATCATGATCTCTCTTCAAACACCGTTGAAGTCATTGCAGGCATTGAAATAATAACTCAGCCAGATCACTTTAAGAAAGTGTATTAGAATTATTACTTTAAGCAGCAAAACAAAAGACAACTGTTGAGAAATAGGATTTTACTTTTATTAATAGCTTCAGATTTTTACGCAATGTCATTGAAGACAATTAATAAATATAGTTTTAAACGAATTCTCTTGAAGCACAGAAAGAAAATTCATAAGCAGAAATTTAAATGTTTCCTTTTTCCAAAACAACATTTATTTTAATATATTGATTGATCAGTGCGACGATTCAACTGATATTTATTTTATAGTAGTCTAGTGTAAATTACAGCGTTACCATCTTTGTAAAGGGTTTATGATTTTCAGAAGATAAATACCTCTTAATGAAAACATCCTTTGTTAGATCGTTTTCAAAGGTCATAAGAATTTTGTTCAAAATCTAAGTCAGTTTGAGGTGTTTTTTTACCAAGCGTTAAACAATGTTGCAGTTTAAATACATGAGTATTTATAAAAAGTTAAAGTTTACTTTTAAATGTTTGAGAAGTCCAATAACTTTCTTTAAAAATTAAATATTTTTTACCTTTTTATTCTATAGAGCTATTTCTAAATAGACTATTCGTAAAATAAGAAACGAAAGGAAGACTCTGGATTTTTAAAGATTCATTATTTCGAGTTTTAAGCACCTTGGCGTTTCTCATGCATTATTTTAAAATTTAGGGCTTAATCACATGAGGAAATGGGACATGCTTTACTGAATAGCCGTATTTAAAGCACTTACATGTGTCAGGACTTAGCGTTCTGTGCATCTTTTTTGGAAACATTGTAAATTCTGTAAAGGGTTGTTATCCTCACGTTCTAAGTCCTGAACTGGAACAGGGAGCGGAAGGTACGCTATGTTCTGATGTAACTGCTGGGCTGGATAATAACTGCACGTGAAGGGATTTGAAATCCTCTTTTATTCAATCACTATTAAATACAAACCTCCCAATTCGGGAGAGATACAGAACGTAACAGACCACACTTTGGTCGAACTTAACAATCAAATAAATTTAAATAAATTAAAATAGAACTTAAATTAAACTTTGCTTCGCAGAGCAATTCGCGGAAGTTGGCCTCTATCTAAAAGGGTGCGTAGCAAGGTATACTAAATACTACCGCACTTTAATTTATTTTACAATGCAATCACGTAGTAAGCACTATGGCTTATAAATTTAAACTGCTAGCTGGTCAGGCGAACGTTGAGCAGCGTGACCGTGATCTGAGGCAAAGCTCTCACACACCGAGAGGTTTCTACCTCTGGCTTAAATAGTGCTTGGCTGAACTTCAAAAAATTAGCATAAGCTAAAAACGCGCGCTTCTTCTGACAGGAAGTTGAAGCAGAGAGGAGATAGAAAAGATTTAAATTAAAATAAACTTGGTTAGTTTAACTAAAACCTTACACATGCATCCTAACTTCAAATTTGACCTTGTTTTATGAACTCAACATTTATTATTCAGAAGATTAAAAAGGTAGCTACAGGATCTGGGCTATTACATATCAATCCTGAACATGTACCGCAAGATAAAATTTACATAAAATGAGCTATAGAATGTCATTTGAAAATTTAAATATGTTCAAAAGGAGTATTCTGTGAATATAGCATAGAAAGTTTCACATTGTCTCTGTCGATAACATATAATCGTTAACAAAATATCAAATAAATAAATAATTATTAATTCACATGCAAAATTCGCTGAGATAATCATGAATAAATTCCTTCATTGCGATCAATTTTTAGAATCTATTAATAAAAATTTATGATTTTTGACTAAATGCAGATATATCTAATGAAGGCTTCTGAATTGGTAAAATTTGTAGGTAGATTTCTAAAATTAATATTTACCTATGTCTTCTCAAATTTTGCAGTTAAATATATGAGATAATGTCCATTTAATAGTTAAATTCATACTTCAGAAATTTTTGTTCTTTGTGAATCACACTTAAATTTAGATTCTATATTTAAAGGTACTGTGCATACACCGTGTGGAAGTCTTCAGAAAACCCTTTGTTTTTATAAAACTTGCATCTGAAAGTGCGTGCTGATCGATATTTAAAATAATAAAGCCTTAGCTAACTTATCTTCGAAAATACCTTACAGGAAAATGTAAACCTTAATATGCATCATCCAGTAATCAAAATAAAATATGGCATAAATTAAAATTTAGTAAGTTGTTTTTATGACTAATTACTTTCATTAATATTCAGATTGACGCAAAACTATGACTACTCAACATAGCGCTATGCAGTTTGTAATCTCACCTGCTTATGTTCAACAAAAGTTTTTGAACTGGATTACGTAAATTAAAACTTAAGCAAGTTTTATTAAAGTTATTTTAACTTTCTATATTTTTAACGTTTAATCCCTTGCGTTAATAAAGTGTGACAGAATCCTTTTGGTATTAATACTTTTATAACGTTATAAAGTAGCAACCTTGGCATTCATTTTGATAGTGTTTTTATCATACGAGGTAAAAAGATTAAAAACAGTGCATCACGAAAAGGAAACAGCTGGACACTGAAACATAATTCTTTAGGGAGAAACTAGCCTCAGAAACTTCGTGAATGTAACTAGTTTCCCTTCCATTATCTGTACCTTGTTGTATGCAATTATATAAAGAATTAAATTTAAAAAAGAAAACTAAGAGTTCTTTGCAATGCTTTATTGTAAATTTCTCCTTGTAAATTAAATAAGCCTATCGCAATAGAATTAATATATAAGTATAAAACTGAATACGTTGATTTTTACACTGACTTTTAAATTATGCATTTAATTTGCAGTATTTACAATCAGTTATAAAATGCTTTATACCCCTAATTTAATTTTCAATAAGCATAGAAATATTGAACATTGATTCCTTACAGAGAGAAAATACTTTGATTTAAATTTAATAATTGTTTTCAGATATGGCAATTATAAATCGAAATTTATATAATTACATGGCACAAAAGCAAAATGATTATTTCTATAGCAAATGAACCGCATTATTTGATTAATGAATTTTATATACTACCGTAAATCTCGTTGTTACTTTGACGAGTGAAAAATATCAGATATTAAATATTTTATCAATAAGAATTCAGCAGAATCAGTATTAATATTCCTCTGAAACCACTAAAACTATCAACAATTTTCTATAGAATTATGAAGAAAAATTCTGTATTAGAAGGAGATTTTTTTCCAAATAGTTTTGAGAAAGTTACATTCACTCGGAGTCTGTTGAGCTACGACACAAAGTCGATACCGTGGTATTGATATCGGCAATTTTTGACAGATTTATCGATTTCAGGGAAGCAGCTGTTACGATATATGGAGATGGATTACTTTCTTTCACTCTATGTCCATATCGATTGATGGTCCTAACGAGAATCAAATCAATAAACATATGTGACGTCATCTTCTTTCAATGATTCTCTTTCAGTCTCTTCTTTTCATCTGAAGTGCAAACGTTTTATGTACAAAACCACTCAATAAATCAGCTGCATAGAAGAATGATTTGCTGTGCTTGTTACCTTTAAAAACTCTACCTTACAACTCTTGTGTAGGCTTACATTATTTCTATAAATTTCTATACTACATTCAACTTCGAAAGAATAATGTAATAAACATGATTTTGTTACATCAAAGTGATAAACGCCTTACATCGCTGAATTTATGGAGGCCTAACGGAATATCCATAAAATACGAGTACTAAAATCACTATATTAATTATAATTTATTTTTATTTTTATTTAATAACACTTGCAAATGAATGAATTATTTCATCAGTATATACTTAACATTCTTCCTGGATACACGTCGACTGCCAAGAGAATATTCAATTGTATATTTGGTAGGAAACATTTCGTTCCGGTAATCGTCAATTAATTATCCTGACTTACGTTTAATGATAATCACAGATATCTATATACTTGTCATACCATAAACGATGCCACTATACTTTGTACAAGATTCTGTATCTTGTCGGTTTCTCAGCTTAGGAGAAAATAAGAGAAATAACGGGAAACAGTATTAACTGCAAAAAATGAATCTTAAGTCAGTAAAGAAAAACCTCAAAACAGCCAACAATAATAGCATTGCTAGAGAAATTCTAAATTAATTGTGTGGATTATGTCTGAAAATAGTTCATAAAATAGATTGAAATAAGTAAAAGAAAAGGAACAAAAGTTGAACTGATATGAATATAATTTATTATATGTATATGAATATAATTGTAATATGATTTATAATTTAATTTCTTTTAAATTTTCATAAGGTTTCAAATAGGCTAAGATATAACTGAAGAAAAAAATTATAAGCTATTTCTCCCGCCTTCTTAGCATTCCTTTGTGGTGTAATGGTCAACACACTCGTATTCGAGAGGTCCAAGTTTCGAATACTGGGGAGGGCATTGCATATTTTTCATGTCTCCAGCCTCGAAAAAATTCCCAATGATTCTACAGTGGAGCCCGAATTAAAAAGATTGGTAAATGATGATTCTTCTCCACCAGAATTTGGCGACTGGGTCTCCTAATCTCCAGTCGCCCTTTAAAAGGGGGGTATATAAGGTATTTTTCCCTGCCTTCTTAGCATATCTTCGTGATGTAATGGTCAGTACACTCAGTGCGTATTCGAGAGGCCTGTGGTTCGAGGCCCGGCGAGGGCATGGCTCATCTCTCACCTCTTCTTTACCAAAAAATCCTAATTTCTCTACAATATAAGGAGGCAGTTTTAAACGGATATTTGTTTCAGGTAGAATTTGATGAACATAATCCTTACCAGTACATATTTCCATTATACATTTCTTACCAACACATTTATATTTCACATAAATTTTGCATTTTGTTTCATAAACGAATTAAACTGTATAAAATTATGAAATATCTATAAAGATAAAAATTTATTGTATATCTTTTAAGTACGGTATATGTAGCCCGCAATTTGACTTTATATATTTGTAGAATGTCAATCATTATAAATAGCGCATATATATTTTCTGGTTTTCGTATTGAAAACCATATTAAAAATAAAATTTAACCTATTAATTTCACTTATGCATATATATCTCTATATCTGTGTACATTTAAATCTATGTGTCTATGTATGTAAATGCACATACACGTATAAATGGATAGCCCAGCTTTATCTTCAGATAACCGATTAGAGCTCGTGTGGGTAAGATTTCTGAATGCTTTTAGTTCAATATGGGCTCTAATCCTGTTGAACTGGCTAGCTGTATGACAGAATTTGTATTTTGTTACCTGCGTAACGCGAATTCGAACACGTTTCACTTGGAAACGTCTTTCACAAAGGTTCTCTTCTGGTAAGCAGATAGCCCTAGTATTTTTTGCCATATCTGATCTCACATAATTTAAGCATTCTTAGATAAATCTGGACTTGCCAAAGAAGAGAGGAAACTTTTAAAGTTCAAACTAATGTGTTAAATTAGCAACGAAATACTTTATCATTTAGCTCAGGATGTTAATTGTTAAAAATATTTAATTAAAAAAATAATCGTAAAATCTAATAAATTACAAACGAATGTTATATGACTATGAAAAAGAACACAGATTTTAAATTTTATAAATTTTTCACCAACATAAATGAGTGTAATTTCTTTAATTTGCATAGAATTTTTAAACTATTAATATGAATTTCTTAAACCTCAATTGCAATTCAATGAAACGCAAAACGTTCTTCATCTTAAAGGACGCTTAAAATATTTTTTAAGTAATCATAATTTTATAGACGACTATCTCACGGTCTTCGCTTATTAAAAGCTTCGCAATGAAGGAACAATATATAGAACACAGCTGCCTCTATTTGACTTTACAAAGCCAATGTTTGAAATCAAAGGATGAGCACCAAACGTTAAATGTCTTCCAGTTAATTCCATCTGACAACACTGAGGTGCAAAATTTACTCCCAATTAAAACGTTTGCGGAAAATTAAGCGGGTATTTAATAATAGCGAAAGGAAACTTATCTAATGGTGGTCATTTTGTCTTGTATGCAAGCGAAACAATGGCATTTCGGTTGGAACAGCGGTGTGATAAAGAGCAGTAATAACTTAAATTTAGTTCAAGCATAACGACAATGGATGGTTGCAGAACTGAAGCAATACAGAGATAACATTCGTAAACCACATACTTTTCCGTTTTAATTTCGATAAGAGCAGTCAAATTTTGTGGAAATGTATAAACGATGTAACACAGTTTTCCATTAAAAGCTCACCGACTCTTTCCTTAATGCAGCTGATCATTGAAGCTGAGAGGAAACTCTTGCAAAGCCGGGAATAAATAGCGCAGAATATTTTATGAATATGTTAAACAATATATTATTCGTTTTTTAGTTGACAAAAGGGCAAATAAAATAAGCTAAACTGATGTAGATTTTACGGCTGTAGCTTTTCATATTCTTAAAGAAGAAAGACAACATTTAAACATTCAGTGAAATTCAGTTATGGAACTATGGCAAAATATAGAACCACGTAATCAGTCAAAAAGGCATAAAATTGTACGGAAGTTTTTTACTATAAATGAATGAAGCTTACGAAATGTTACTTTCCAATTTTTAGCCCAAAGGGCATTAGCCCAGAAGGGCTATTAATTTCGTTTTGGCATTTTGCGTCGATTCACTTTCTGCGTTAATTCACTTTTCAAACTGTTGCCAACAAATATTATAATCCTGTATTATACTTAAAGAAATTAAATAATGAAGCATCTGCATAAATATATGTATGTTTTCCGCAATGTGATAAATCGACAGTACCTAAAGCCATCAAACATTGAATAACGTAAACCTCCACCGAATATAGGCCACTAAAAGCCCTAATTTGAAATTTGTTTGTTTATCTGCTTCATATTTTGTCAGACATTAAAGACATTTTCATTAGCAACTTCAACGATTTCAAAGCGAAGAAGGGCAGCATTGTACGAAAACAAAACAATTTTATCTCCAGCACGAGAAAGTGTATCGGAAATTCTGAAGATATGCTTATTTTAAAATTATTTTGAATTATTACTGTTGAACTGAATTTTATGGTTCAAGTACAAACAACATAGTTGAAGAAGAAAATACAAGTTAATCATCTACAATTCACTCTATTTATTTTTCCTATCAAAAATTTTACTGCTGAACTCACACAAATAAAACAAGAAAATTAAATAATCAGATCATAACTATAGTCCTTCTATAAATACAGCAGGTCCACTCGTTTAACGATACACTTTAATATCACAATCCTCTTGCATCGCTTTCTATAAATCACGAAAAAACCGTATCGAAAATATATGTAGAGCAGCAATAAACTTGTCTTGAAATTTCTTCTAATTTTGAAGCTTCTACCAGTGAATTAATTTAGAGCAGTGCACCACGTGGCGATAGACAATGGACGAGTCTTAAATTGCACAATGAGATCGTTCATGATT
>KK114791.1:265915-286031 GCA_000611955.2 Stegodyphus mimosarum
AAGCAATCACGTAGTAAGCACTATGGCTTAGAAATTATCTGCTAGCTGGTCAGGCGAACGTCGAACAGAATGACCGTGATCTGAGACTAAAAGCTCTCTCACACTTAGAGGTTTCTACCTCTGGTTTAAATAGTACTTGGCTCTACTTCAAATTAGCATAAGCTGGAAACGCGCGCTTCTTCTGACGGGAAGTTGAAACTGAGAAGAGATAGAAAGATTTAAATTAAAATAAAACTTTGTTAGTTTAACTAAAACCTTACAAAGATAGCTTTAGAGTTCATAGCTGGGAGTAGGGCTATTACAAATGAAAAAGAAAAGTCGTTTTGTGTTCCTCTTATATTGATTAAAATCAGCGATGGCAAACAGCAAACCTGAAAGACGCATTCAGACAATCAAGTTCTTTTTGGAGGCTTGTGGCAAAAGACAAAATTTATTTTATTATTGAATACGTACTTCACAATACATGTATATTTTTTATATTTTCATAATAACATAGTGTTTTAAAGGCATACAGTTGTAAGTAAAAGATTTAGTTGATTTCTCATATATGGCTATATTGTTCTCATCAGTTTGCATTTATCTTAAGTTTTATTAATTCGCTTATTTGGATTTGGTACATTGATTTCTAGTGTCCTTAGCTTTTGATAGATATTATGTTATCTTTTGCATGAATTGTTTTATGTCTAAATATAAAATGTAATTTTTTGTTAACTATTTAACCTTTGTTAAAGCAAAATTTCTTTACTTGAATTACAAAAAGTAGCGTTTTTAGCCGAATAAAAAAAAAAAGAAAACTAGACGGTCTTTGGGACTAGTTAATCTGCATAATTGGAGATTTATTATATCGAATGAATATTTCAGTTAAAAAGATAATCACAAAACCAACCCAATATATAATTTGAATCTAAATATAAGTACTTTAAAAAGCATTCAATGACTTCACCTCACTATAGTAGACTTCCACATCAGCCCAGTATTCCCCTCCCTTCAAGCGTAAAGATAAAAAAGAAATTTGGAAAAGCAACGAGCTTTCCTACTACGTGAAAATCCCATTTTGAAATTGATTTTTGACGAAAGCCGCCAATGGTTGCGAAAAAATTACACGTCGAACGAAAGAGGAGTTTGGGAGAGTTATCCAGGATTAATGACTCTCTCTGACTCGCGATTTTGTCGGATTAGACTCAGTGACCAATACACAAACTCCCGCTCCCCGCGCTTTGTCCCGCGCCATACATCTTCAGGGCAAAAAAGCCCTTGCGCGAAATGACACGGAAAAGTCGATTGCAACCATGACGGGTGGAATCAATAACGAGATTGCGTTTTGCCGAAAGGCAACGTGCTTCTACCCCACAGCGTGTTATCACGAGTGAATAACCTGATGAAAAGCTTTTCACACCTGAACGAGTGAGGAGAAAGATGACTGAAGCAATAGCTAAGTTTATAGCTAAGCCTCCTTACTGAAATTTAAAAAAAAAAATTGATCCGTGCATTGAAAATGCTGCTTATTTTTCTTGCAAGATTTTATAACACTCGAATTGTATTAAACTAATATTTAATGTTCGCATTCCAAGAATTAATGGGTGTGAATCATTAACTGAATTATTCTGGAATGAAAATTATAATTTTTATCAAGCCTTCACGATTACAATTTTTATCAAGCAGGGAATGATTCGTGACCGTAGATGACGCTTGTTAGAATATAGGAAATTTGGAGAGTCATAGCATGATTTTCCAAAAACGCAATGCCACATTTATATTACTTTAACCCTTAAATGCATTAGTTGTCATTTGGAAACATACTCATATTTAGTCGTAGAAATCAAATAGAAACATGAATTTTAGCTTACTACATAGTGTAACCAGTTGGATACATACTGTTTACGTATACAGTTTTGAAAGTTTTAGTGTAACACTAACGGTGTAAAGGTCATTATTCTGAGTTGATGTGTAGGGTGTAGACCCCATTTTTGCTTACGAATTTTTAGTTTGTGTTTGATGTTATTTTGATATATTCAAAATTTTAAAATTGTTTGAACAAGTTCATAAGGTATGTATTATTCCATAAATTGTTATCACACATTTGTCTATCATAGTTGGTTTGCATAATGTAGCCGTTGGGCAACAATAATATTTTTTTAAAAATTGGAATAAAAACTTAGTTTAGATTTTTTTTAGTATTTTTCCTATTTTTATTTGATATCAACTCTAATATATGTTTGACTTAAGTTAAAAAAATGAAATAAAAATAAAAGTTCAAGCATTTAAGGGTTACAAATATCGGAACAGATTTCCATGAAGATAAACGTCTGAAGTAAACTAATAAGAATTTTTCATTTTTTATTTTACTCATGTGGTTGCATATAAACATGAATAAGAACTTTTATTTCTCCTGTTTCTGCACTGACGAAAGTTTATTTTTAAAATATATCAGTATATATATTGTACCATGCAAATAAATATTTTTTGGACATAATGAAAAGAATTTACTTTGGGTTTCTTTCCTCCCTTTATAGCTATTAATTGGTTTTAAAAAATGTGAACGGAAATTGGAGGAACGTATCGTATAGGCAGTCGCTAATACAACGACGTAAAAAACTCTTCATTTTCATAAAAAGTAAGGCACTAATTTGAAAAAGAGATTTAGTTAGTTTTCTATTTTTATTTCACACGAATCCCGTTGGAAAGAACAAAATACAGTTTAATAACAATTGTAACACAACACGGTTTCAATAATTTTTTGAAAGAATGATTATTTAACTTATATAAAACAAATTTCTTACATGCCACATTTTAGGGCTAAAGAACAAAAAATCGTAAATTTATTAGAAATAATATTACAGAAATGAGAAAGTAATGGCTTATTGAAAATTTCATATTTTACGAATTTTCTCTTGCAAACGATCCCAGATATGGTTATTAAGAGTGACAAATGGATTTTGCACTAGAGGTTTCATTAAATGTGGATAATTTTATAAAATTCACAATTTGCAAATATCAGAGTTAAACATTTTATATTATTGTCCTAATAATATTTCTGATTCCCATTTTTAAAGAACCCTATTTTAATTTTTGATATAAAGCATTTAAATACGTGAATTTATCCATTTTTCTATAATAAAACGTAACTTTCCAATGCGTTTTTTCAGCCCGAATCTAACCGGCTAACTTCACAATGTTTTACTGAAGAAGTTAGGTCCTTCCTCTGAGGTTCCATATTAGGTTCTTCCATACCATTTGCTTCCTATTATTACTAAAAGATTGAATTTACTTTCATCTACAAAAACTAATCAATATAAAAGTCTGGAGACTTTTTAAGTACGTGTTAGTGAATTCAAACGATAGCCTTATATTCGCCTTTTGTGGAGCGTTTTACTTCTAGCTATTCCTCCATAAGAATTATATTTTATTAAAATATTTCTAACATATAAGGTATGTCTCCCACATTCTTAGCGTGCCTTCGTGGTGTAATGGTCAGCACACTGAGCCGGTATTTCAGAGGTCCGCGGTTCGATCCCCGGCGAAGGCAGTGCATATTTTTCATGTCTCCTGCTACTAAATAACCTAATGTCTCTACAGTGGCGCCCGAACTAAAAGGGTTGTGGATGATGACTCTCCACACCCAGGATTTGGCGACTAGGTCCCCTAAAACCCTAGTCGCCCTTTAAAAAGGGGAGTATATAAGGTATGTCTCCCACATTCTTAGCGTGCCTTCGTGGTGTAATGGTCAGCACACTGAGCCGGTATTTCAGAGGTCCGCGGTTCGATCCCCGGCGAAGGCAGTGCATATTTTTCATTGTTCCTGCTTCCAAAAAAAACCTAATGTCTCTACAAACAGTTTCGGCATTATCAAATTCGTTAAACTATCTTCTGAAGTCAAGAAAACATTCACTGTTCACACATTTTTCACTCTGATTTTCTAACGTTTGAATGAGACATTATAAGTGTCCTCTCGTTAAAGGAAATCTCCGAATTGTTTCACTTCATGTTAAAAATTAGTTCTTCGGCAATTATCTGATTTGAAGTTTAAAATTGGTTCTCCAAATTGGTTTAGCAGAAAATATCAGCAAGAGTTAGTATTTCCTTATGTTTATTACCAGGGCGCCAGTATACTTTTTTATCCTAATTTCATATTTAAAGACAAAAAAGTTACTTAAAAATTTATTTATTTATTTATTTAGTCTTTTTTAATTTTAATGTTATAACAGATTTGTCTTTTAATGCGGAGAAAAAATATTTACGCTTGAAATAGTAGTTGAATTTTAATTATGAATGATTGAAACTTGATTTTCCCCAATAATTTTTTGAGTCATTTAACTGAAATGGTACAGCGTGTGCTATGGAGATTTTGCTCTTCGAGAAAGATTTCTTGTTTGTTGCTTTAAATGTGTCGAAGGGCCTCAAGAGTTACTTGCCCAAGGGTAACTATGATTTCATATGAAATTTTCTCAGGCAAGCTGAATATGTAGGAAAAATATGATCAATAAACATCTATATAATCACTAATAAAACTGATCGAGTTATTTCCAAACTACGATTTATTTAAATTACAATGAAAAGAAAAGTAAAAAGAATAATCATTACAAAATTATCACATATCTGCATTTGTCATCGTTAATGTCTCATCTAAGTTTAGCATTATTTAAATCAGTTACCGGCAGAGTTGTATGGCCATTTCCTATATATATACGCTATTAAAGGAAGGAAAACTATTTTACAATAGTCATCTTTTAAAAGGATTTTATGTAAAAATAGTAAGTTACCTTTCTTCATACCATTAACAATAGAAAAACATGCTGAAATTAAATCTAGCCCTAATCACTGATTTAATTATCAGATACATTTTGTTCGCTTTAAGAATACAACATCTGAATCCTGAGGCTATACGAATCCTCAAAGAGTTCTGAATTTTTAAAACTTGAATCTTATCTCGTATTTATGATTCGAATCCTAACCTAAAACGTCACTGAATATTTCAATTCACAGTTTTATTATAAAGTTTTATTGATGCCCAGTAGAAGCATAAAGAATAAATCGGATTGTTACAATTTCAGTTGTATCTCTATCGCTAAAATTGCTCGTAAAGTCATTAAAACCACAATGTTTCAGTATGGTCTCAATCAAAATCTGTTAAGACTTTTAAGTAATCAGTTCATTGTGCTTTTTCCTAGAAATTTTTCAAAGTTATTCTAGAATCGTCTTCATAATTTTGGATATAGATAACCAACCACAACGAGGTCTTGGATATTTCTAAAAACTTGTAGCATAATATATAAAAGTTGTTACCTGAACATGATTCTAGTTGTCTTCCAGCTGAACTTTTTAACCTTGTTTAAATATTTTTGTCCTGTTAATTGAAATCTATGATGGCACTCAAATAGGCTTATCAAATTACGTTCTGAAAATTAACTTCAGGTTTCACGAATTTCATCATGTCTTTAATTTTAATAAATTTCATTTGCCCGCATTTTGATAAAACAACAGCACCTAAAATCATCCAGTTTTGAATAACGTACGTTTCCACTTGAATATGGGCATCTGGATGCCGAAATTTGGGATTTGTTTTATTATCTACATCATATTTTGTAAAACTTTTAATAAATTTATAAAAACGTGTTTTTGAAATTTTTTTTCATATATGCAACTTTTAAATTTCGTTTTATTTAAAAACTCTTAGTATTAAAAAGGCTGTTGTTTCCCTTTTTTATTCTCAATTGAAGAATGTGAAAGGTCTGAACTTTCTAAAATTCTAAAATATTTCGGGATTCGGTTTAACTTTAGATTTTTTCCCAAGAAAATTTAAAAGTTATACTTACTGATAGTACCTTTCAACAAGATTTGAGATACATAATCAGTGCACTGTATATAGGTTCATTTGAAAATAATGCGTATGGCAGCAACAATGGAAAGTGAATGATATAATCGAAATGAAATTTTTCTCCTTCTCCCAATATGAATTTCATCTCGAAAACTTGGAGTAGGAAAATGAAAACGAAATTTTATGAATTAAGTGTAATTGAAAGTTAGAACAGATGGGATCATCAACAGTTGAGTAACAGAAATTGCTCAACAGAAGAATCACGTTAATATTCCTATCAAAATGTTTTACATGGAATGCACTGCATATAGCTATCTGAATCGTACTTTTACTAATGATCGATATTTCCCAATATATTATGCAAAATTTAATTTTATATATTTAACGTATTGCGCATATCTGCTTTGCATGTGATATGCTAATGTTATTAACATCGTTTAGGAAACCATTTGCTTCAAAACTTACAGAGAACATCCTTTTTGACCCATTCTGTGTGACTACAGTCCTTATTAAATGCATTCGTGCCATCAAATTCATATTATTTGGACTTAGTTCCCAGTTTGTTCATTTCATTTAGTTACTTTGTGTTTAATTAAATACTCCAAATGGAAATATGATTCCAGTACTCATCTGAAAATCCAGCCATGCTTCTGGTTAAATATGCACTCCTATGAAATGGCTTTGTCTTCTGACATGTAACTACGAAATGGCAATCAGCTTCTCAGCCTATATTTCGGACATCCTGGATCCTTAGTGTTCCCACAATGCATTTCAAAGTATCGATAAAGCAAGACAGGTGTACAAGAGATTGCATTAACATACACAATAGACTAAAGATAGAATTCACCATTATTCACCGTTGGCTGCTATGGATTGGCGATGGGAAAATTATGAATAAGCCGAGGAGTTATTTCATCAGAGTTAATAACCTCTTGGCTTATAGGAAATTAATTACATACCGTGAGATATATTTCGTGGAAATAACTGTCATCCTAAATTACAGCGGACTGGTCAATTATGTGTGTTAAACAGTCACGGGTGTGCTGGTTTATGAGAGTTGGAGAATTGTTTTGAATTGCACTGCCGCAGGAATTAATCTTTAGTCTCATACGCAACGACACGGAAGTTAGAATTAGAGGTCGTTTATTGCCATATCTGGTAAAGTTTCGCAGAACACGTAGGGAAATTTGAGGTATTAATTCCATGGAGAAGATATGGAGCTGCGCATTGTGTACTAGACTATATTTAGAACCGGTATAAGACACGCACAAGGCGTGTCTTTTTGAATAGGAATTATTGTACAACATTTGCAGGTGTTATGAGTCTCAGATTAAGAAATGTCACATTCTAAATTAAATTTGTCACTATGCCTGTTATAAACATTTCCGTATTATCTCAAGCATAAACTTCCATGCTCTTTGTTTAAAGGACATGTATATAATTAATAAACAGCAGTCCAGATTATTTGAAGTTGAATTATTGATACTTAAATTATTCTAATTTTAGTGTATATAGAGATAATAAGGACAAATAGCTACTGCTTCATAAGTCAAACTTGTATATCACTTACACACATAATGTGGAAAGTGTCGTTAACGTTTATGTTGATCTATTAGCGGAGCTTCAAATGCGTCAAATCTCCTCGAACGTTTGTTGAAAAGAGTCTAATCACGCAATCCTACTAAGTTGAATTTAACTTTTCTTTCAACTTTTTTTAGTCAAAGAAGGCAACAGAGTACCCATACCACATAAGAAAAAAAACCGAAAAAACATTTTATTTAGGTAAAATGTGCTTCTACTTGATTTCAATACTATATAATTTCTTTCCTGGATAAAGGAATTAATTTAATACTTTAATTTCTTATTGGAAGCTTTTACGTGAGAACATTATTTCCGAAAAAAGGATTTAGGACAAGGTTGCTATCCATGGGGCGGCTCCTTCCTTCAGCCACTTCCATTAATTTCTAATTATTGATAGTAGGCGCTAATTGTTGACTTTTTAGTATACTACATGAAGCTTGATCACGGGCCATCTTCATTGGAAGTTGATCCACTCTCGAACAAGGTTGCTTTACAAGAAAATAAAATTTTTGCACTATTCTAATTTATGAATGTAAGGAAAATATAGATATCAGTGAGAGGACAATAGTGTCTTATTTGTTACTGATAACATTTTAAACTGTGTTCAATCCTCGTTATTTGGCTGCCTTAACAATGGATGTTTGTTATAACTGAAATCATGGACGTATTGCATACCGGCTTGTAGTTTTACTTCAGTGAGCCATCCTGTGTTGCTAGGAATGGACTGGTGGCCCAACCATGGAAACCATATCGAGGTTACTATTTTGTAACTTTTTCAAGTTGAAGAAAAAAATATCACTACATCTGATTTAGTAAAAGATATCAGGAGCAATTAAATCTAAAATTTGGTAATGATATCATTTTTTTATTATAAAAATAATTATAATTTATTAATCTAATTTTAATATAAACCGGAATATCTATAATTAGCGTGTGAAATGAATATTTCATTGAAGTTACCGTAATAAGTTTCATTACGTCTAGCATAATTTATGTCTATTTGTTGTTTTAAAATTGAATCTTCACAATAAATAGAGCAAGGAACTTGCATAGTATAAAAATTAAGACAGAAAATTAACACCTTCCTTGCGTAGTTCTTACTGCTGATCTTATTATTTAAGAGTAATTCTTAAGCTGTTTTCAGCAAGGACTTTCAACAGTGCACACTTGTTAGAGACTTTAAAACAGTTTAGCCAACATTAGCCACAGATTAAATTTATGATATAAGACACATACTTTTGCAACCTGATAATAGTTTTGTACTTTTCTGTTGTACATCTCTGATTTTGATGTTAACATTCTAAAAACGGGGCCACCGCTATGAAAAGACGACTCCAAACTTCTGGACCGGTGAAGACAGTAAAGGTTAAACTTTCATTGCTTTCAGAAAATAGGCCTGTCAGTTCCAACAAAGATTTATGGTTCTGTGCTATCTATTGTGTTGAGTTCAAGGAAGATATGATTCTGTGTCTATCGTGTAAAGTTTAAGTTCATGAGAAGTGTTCTAGTATAAAAAGGGGATTAAAATGTATTATGTGAAAATTGCAACTGAACTCTTCAAGAAGGAATAGTTCATGCAGTAATTTGCGTACCATTTATAGCTTAGTATTAATAGCAGACTTAATAATTATTTTATGCTACCTGAAAGTTTTCAAATTATGGCTACTGTTCTTTTTTATAAGCATAACTACAAATTGCCCTCAAATTCTCACTTTCATTAAATTATTCCTAATAAACGAAATTCAATGTTATTACGTAGATTCTTCGCATTAGGCCTATTTTATGATTATAAATAAAATCCATCTCCTGATTCCTTGTGAATAATGCGAAGCTGTCAGCATGTTTCAATACATTTTAACAGGCCTCTGTTAGTTTCTAATCATCATTTTACATCCACGAATCATGCATAAAGTAGTTTTAAACATTTTAATGACCTTCATTAAGGTGATACTCTATTAGAAAGAAAATAGCTACTGCCCCATGTACAGAAAATCCCCGACTCGATGAAAGCGACCGTTTCCTTCATTGAGCCAGTGGCACCTATTTTTATTTTTCTAATATTTGCTGAACATTTAATAATTATAACGTCTATTCCTACAGACGTATAGTGTGGAACCTAATAGTTATATTAACATATCCAAAAGTGTAAAATTGGTAAATTTGACGATTTTAAGGATCATTTATTAAAAGTAAAAAAAAATTTTAAAAATTTAAATTGTTTTCTTTCAGAGTTAGTGGAAGTATGTTGTATTTCTGAAAATTGTTTGTTATCGGCGTTAGAATGCACTAAATGGCAGTACATTTTAATTTCCTCTTCAGTGCGAATGTACTTCTAGTATTATATTGATTAATTAGATTCATTAAACATTTTGTAGATAGCTGTATTAATAGTGTTTTGAAAAGAAGAAGTTTAAATAGAACAGGAAGAAATCGATAAATATTATATTATTAAAATCCATAAAAATTTGAAAATATATATTATTGTTTGAAATTGGAAAACGTGAATCGTGCAACAAATCCAATGATTCGACAAATGGAGATGTCGAGAAACTGTAAAATGTCTCGACATCTTCATCCATTGTATTAGTTTCCGTTCTGTTAAAAGCGAAATATTAGCTGAGTATTACCAGAAGATATAGTCAGGCTATAGAAGAAGGTTTCTTCCTTCGTAGTCACTAAACATAAATTTTTGTGCTTGTTGAGCAACTTGAACTTAGAATTTGATAGCGTAATGTGATTCTCCAGTCTTTCTGCACCCAGAATTTTATTCGACTTAAAAGAACACTGGATGTTTGTTGGATAGAAATTAGTAAAATAATATTTATCTTAGGTAAGACAAAAATGTTTTTAGAGCGTTAGTTATTCTTTCATGCAATCCAAAAAGTCCATGCAGTTTGAGTCTTGTAATTATTTCGTTTGTGGCTAGATAAATAATAAATATAATAGAAGCATCGGGCGCGCATTACAAATTTATAAATATATTGACTTATACTTTTAAAAACGTTGTAAGAATAATAAATTACGTTATTTGGCGCCCACGGTTTTATCATTCATAATGTAAGATTGAACATAAATCTTGAAAAAGTAATTATTTAATCTCTTATTTCTGTCAAACTGTATGAGAAATTATTTTTTCTTTTTTAATTCATTAATGACTTTAAGTACTAACTAAAAACAAATCTTACAAAAATATATTTTTACCTTATTATATTTCCATCTCTTAATTCTCATTGACGCATTGTCAATTAAATTATTGGGCTGAAATATTGTTTTTCAACAGTAAAAAATCACTCTTTTATTTCCAACAACTCTGTTACACCAAATGAACAATAAGATTGAGCAATTTTCTAAAGTTTCAAAATTTCAGAAATCAAATTACGATTTCCATGAAAGCTTTATTTAAAAGATTTTTACCGTTCTAGTTCAGTGGGGCAAACAGTAACAAACAGTAATATATAGTGTGATATTTTTAGTTGCTCGTTAAACGGAGGTATGTTCGAAAAATCGTCTAACTATTAATTAAAAAAATTAAATAGAATTTTAAAAAATCGCTTTACTACATTACTTCAATGCCGTTGACAAACAGCGTATTACTAAATTCGAACACCTTAAGCTTATCAGCTTAAAAAAATCGGTGAAAACGTTCCGACCATAATGAAAGGCTAACAGCGAGTTAAGTAAAAGCTATAATAAGCAATTATGCATGTGATTAAAATTGTACTTTCTGTGACACTAAAAACAACGATTTCGGAATTTAGAGAAACCTAAAATAACCTATAATATAATATATATTCTTGGAGTTATTGGTTTATTTAGCTAAAATACGCAAACCTAAAACTGCAAGAGACGAGGTATATAAATAATTTATCATATACTCAAATTAATTTATTAACCTTATTTAATTATCGCATATAATCATTAAACTCTAAATTTTGTCGTCTATCATGGGTATCATAGTTATAGAATTTGGAGTGCCTTATAGCTATTATAATTACTGCCTAATCATTAATATTCAATTAATAGCATTGTTTCATTTGCTTAAGATTATAGAAAGATCAATACTTATTCTTTTTCTTAAAACTAGAAACTTTCTAAACTTATAACTTTATTTTTCTTAAACTAGTTTATTAGCATGTTTTATTCAAAAACATTACAGGTCTATTTTGAAGCCATGCTGACAATTTTAAAACCGGTATATCTGGTTATCTTTTTAAAATTTTCTAATTTTTTGACCAGCACAGTGTCGAGGTATTTGGTTATCGAAAAAATCATCTATCCTAGATTCCGTATGTACGACAGGCATATCAGTCGATTGCCTATTAAACATAAAATTCTGGTAGATAATTTTTTTTCTGTATTAGTTTCCGTTCTGTTTCTATCAACCAATTAGAAAGAAGTTTAAATGCCGGATTAAGCTTAGCTATTATATGGCGTTTCATGTTGAGGAACGTTGTCTAAAGTATTAAATGCTGTTATTGTTCTGTATGTATTTTGCTAAATCACTGATGTAGGTATTAAATATTACAATGCTTGGAACTTCACTTTGTTGTACTTCCACACGAGACTACCGCAAAACTGAATCCCAATTCTCACATCTTACAAAAAAAAACAGTTTTGCTGGGATAAGGTTCAACCATGCCAACATATTTCCATTAACTAAAAGCTACTTTAATTTTTGATATATCTTGATTTTCAATATTTTATCATAGAAGGAGTTATCATAGAAGTGAACAAAAACTGATGCAAGGGATTTACTTCTGTCTTACTTTCCTTTATCTGCCTACGATAGCATAACATCTGTTGACTGGTGGACTGGAGACTTCCGAATCACACCTGAGGAGAGAAAATGCAGCTGTTTTCAAGGAAATGCACGCTTCTTTCATTCATCATTCTCTCCAGTGCTTTAATTACTATACTTATGAGCAAAATAGGACTATAGCTAGTCATATTAGAGAATTCGTTGTTCTTTTTAGCAACTGACAAAATGCTTGCCTGAAACGTAAAGATGAAAGAGAAATAAATTAAAGCTTTGTAAAATCATAATAGTTCTACACCTATTTCAGAATTAAAAGTACCTAAAGTAAATAAATCGAGTAATAGTTTTAGGAATTGATATGATGAAATATATAACTATCCCACAACGATTATGTATAGACAACAAGCATCAAAGTAGTATGTTTTACTTCAATGAATGAGTGTTCTACAGGAACATATAGTATGGAAGACACATAGCTAGTCACAACTTGAAGCTTAAAGAATATCGCCAAGTACGTAAAGTTGTTTGGACTCGCAGTGCCGAACTGACGGGGCACATACCTTTCAATAATTGAATTCATTCTTTACATTATAATCGTTTGTGAAAAGGAATAATGTAGGGCAATAGATAATTTAGAACAATTTAATAATTTATGTCATATTACACATGATTTCACACAGTATAAAAAGAATGTAAGGAACAAAAATTAATCCTAAAGAATTTTTGACATAAATTTTTGCTATGTACATTCTTCAGCATTTGCACTCATTTGGTGGAGCATTCCACTATCGCTAGGCCTAACCAAAAATCTCCATTCAATATTAAAATTTGTAGCGGAATTTATAAAGTTACTTTTGAAGATTGATATTTTTGACCTGTGGTTATTAAAGAGACTCTGTCGAGACTTTGACTGTGCTATATGAGGATTTTAGAAATGTTTAATGCATTGCGATTCTGAATTTACAGATAATATCTACTCTAGAAGTCAGTGATAACTTGGATATAAGAAGTTATTCTGATGCATCATCTGAACAATATGAACTGGGTATATTATGTACATCATATGTGCTGTTCACATATTTGCAGAGCTCCTGTGTAATGTTTGCTTGTCACATTCATAATAGTCACTTATGTTATTCACTTATTTAGGGTTCATTTATGTATAGTTTACCTGATAACTGAAGGTGACTCTGAGAAATACAAATCAATGTGTAGAGTTGGAAATTTATATGTTCATTAAAAAACATGCGCAGTTCGCATATACACAGAGCACCATTTTATATATACTTGGCATTTTGTACCGG
This sequence comes from Stegodyphus mimosarum, assembly GCA_000611955.2. NCBI lineage: Eukaryota > Metazoa > Arthropoda > Arachnida > Araneae > Eresidae > Stegodyphus > Stegodyphus mimosarum. Next base: position 279,372 of record KK114791.1, read on the forward strand.
TTACCGGTAAAAACTCTTGAAGGTGGGACTAGGAAATATTAAGTTCATTATATCACCACTCAGCCGCTAGATCTGTGCTGAGAGCCTTTTTTTAATACTTTAGATTCCTTTTAGATGTTTGCGGTTCATTGCCAGGTATTCTACGAGAGCTTTACGTTTGCTTCGTAGCAGCTCTATACATTCTGTAGAGATTAATGTTGCAAAGTTGATAATCAGATGAATGTCAACTTGAAAACATATATGAACACATCAAAGTCAAAATTTAGCCAGCCGCTGCTCCATAAAATTAACCCACCCCTTAAAATTGACAATTAAAATGCCCATAAATCATCACAAAATCTTTGAAAGTCTATATTGAGGAAAGTACTGCGAATTTACAGACTGAGCTATTTGGAAATGGCGCTCAAATCGTGAGGGATATAATCGAGATAAGACGGAGTAAAAGGGAACTATAAAGTACATTGATATTAAGCATTATTATTCTACTGGAGTCTGTCTTAAGCGGTTTTATAATGTCTGCATGAACATAAGACTGAAGAAGAGTGTGATGCTGAAAGACGAGGATAATAGTTCCCTAAGGACCGCTAATGCTCTTAGAAGCTTTTAAGCAGTTAAGGCGGGTACTTAGTTTCCGATAATAATTTGCGTATCTCTGTGCTGCGATTTCGAGAGTTAGGTTTATTAAGCAATAGTAATTGCTTATATTATTGCTTATAATTGCTTATATTATTGCTTATAATATTTAGTAAAATATTTCTTTACACTTAAATAGTGTTTGTTCTCTTTCAAGAGGTTATGTATTGAAGTTAGAAGCATGTACTCGTTAAAATACATTGAAAGCCTTGAATATTCTTAATGTTTTAAATCATTCAAATATTTAGCTGATGAAAGTAGGGTTTATTTGTCAAAAATCATAATTATCTTAATGAAAAGCAGTAATGAAAATATCACAGAAACATGTTACAGATTAAAGAAACATCACAGAAGTTGTATCCAGTTAGCAATTTATTATGTTTCCGGCATCATCGGAGACGTGCTAAACGGGTACTTCTATTTTATGACTAAACAAATTTTTTAGGAAATGAATGGGATAGAAGTTTCTTCAAATACAGGGTATTCAAGTTTTATAATTATCTTTCATATTTTTTAGAAAGTTGAGACACATTTATCAAACACATTGACTTTTACAAAATGCTATAGAGATTATAATTGACAGCGCAAATTGAAACATTGTTGGTTAATTCAGAGCAGGAAGAAACAACACTTGTTGTCTGATTTTTTTTGTATCTGGATTAACTGATTGCTTGGGGTAATTGTCTGTACTGTACATATACAGATTAATTATTATGATACAAGAATTAATTTCCATAGCCTACATTGCATATTCTAGAGAAAACACAGTAAAACATTATACACAGTATTAGAACATGGCAAATAACATATAGTTAAGTAATATTTTTTATTTATAAATATATATAAATATGTATATTAAGAGTTTTAATAATAAATACTTTCTTTAATTATTAAAATAAACTCTTGGATACCTTATGTGTTACAAGTGTATCATATCCTGCCCCTCAAATTTAATAAAGGTACACTTTTTCATGGTATCGATATGCGGTATTTTATTGACAGCCATATGAATGGCACCATGAAATACCCCCTCATCAGCATTACTTTGCGCTTTGTTAAATGTGCGTACGTTATAAGCTCAAAGGGCGCTAGCCCAAAAGGGCTATTAATTTCGTTTTGGCATTTTGCATCGATTCACTTTTCAAACAGTTGTCACCAAATAGTAGGGCCCTGTATTATATTTAGAGAAATTAAACAATGAAGAATCTGCATAAATGTATGTACGTTTCTCGCATTGTGATAAAACAACAGTACTTAGAGCCATGAAGTTTTGAATAACGTAATCCTCTACCGAATATGGGCATCTAAAATCTCTAATTTATAAAATTATTTTGCGATATTGCTGTTGAATTAAATTTTATGGTTTACGTGCGAGGGAACATAATATTTAATAAGTAACACACAAAATGTAAAAAAGGCCTTTCTGGGCGTAATGTAAAATCTGAACACTTCCAGATTTTTCTTCTTTCTTTTTTTTACTTTATTTTTTTAATGTTTTAGAATAAGCTAAACAAAAGATTTCCATTGAATAAACGTATGCAGAAGTTGCAAAAGAACCTTTTTTAAAACTAAACGCTGTCAAACATTTAAACACTATTTTCGGCAAATATACTTTCGCAAATTTACATTTTTGGAAAGGTTCAAATTATATTGATCGTGGAGTTTCAGATTGTGTTAATGTACTTCTCAAACATATATTGTACTTCTTAAACATATACCCCACGAGTATTTAAAGACATACTAATTTATGCATTCCAAAGCACATTTAAACGGTATTCTGCAACCACACTTATAAATATGCATTACACAGCCATGCAGATCTTTAACGTTATACGTATGTATATTAATAACTAGGAATACCTATTTATGAGTTATTAACATGCATAGAGTATGCGTCTAATTTGCATAGATATCTACGTGCATACTTACACATTTGCGCATGACATAATATAACTCATCGTGAATTCCAGTGAATCTGTTATGAAGGACTAAAGTTCAATTGCTCTTGAAACCTATATAAATATCATAAACGAAAATACCTTAAGTTGCCTTAAGAAGATGATAGAATTATTTAAATACCACGGCGTTCAAATACTAGATATTCGTTTAGTTAGATAATGTTAAATAAACTTAATACATTATGCTAATGACTTTAAGATATATTTGAATTTGAAATACGTTGCAATAAATGTGCCATCATAAAGTATTGAGATTTAAAGTACTTAGCGCAATGACGAAGCAAATTCATTTCTCAGAATAATTTTATTAATTTTGTTTCATAGGATTCACACTGTCATAGTAAAAATGAAATGCTGCGAAATACATTTGGAAGATGGATATAGATAGAGACATTATTAATCTCAGGAAGCGAATGCAGACACATTTTATGAAATATAAGTTTAGAATATATGTCATAAATGAAATTTAATCATCGAATCTGGCAATGTTAAATAAAGGCAAACTGTTAAATTTATCTTTGACTGAGCAGCACATGTAGAATAAATTTCGAGAAGAGAAACCATATTAGTGCCCATTAACTATTATGAAAACCGTAAATAAATACGTTTTACCATCCTTAAATATTCGTTGCTTTGTGAAGGACTCTGAAACACAGTCGAAAAAAGCTGATGTGTAAACTACATGACTTCCTTGTATCAAATACTATTAAATTATACGAATTTTTTCCTGCATTTCATTTAAACTTATTGAATTAAATTAAATCTACTTCCTCGATAGCGCGTAAACCTCAACAGAATAAATGCACTCTTTAAATTCACTATATTTATTTACCATAGCGACAGTCTGGCGCTAGGTTCACTTAACAGCTTTACATCTCATTCATAACTCAGAATTCACAAACATGATATCGTCTAAAGGATTATCGAAATGTTGCCACATGTTCTATTCAAATACTATAATAAATCTAAAACAATGTATAAAAGAAATTAAACAAATAGAAAAGAAAATATTTTTGACATACGATTAAACGCCGCTTATCTAATGCGCATGCGCTACTCGTAAACATGCTCTGCTGTCCGAGACAGACTGCCGACAATATTTGCGGCTAATACTAAACACTTATTTCTTTGACTTTCATCAATGATATATTTTCATTCAACTATTTCAGCTCTCACTTAGCAGCAAGGCAAAAATGTATAAAACTCAAAATATTTTCATTAAAAATTCAAAGGTATGCACAAACACTAAGCACAGTTAAAACAATTAAAAATACAATTAAAATTACAGTTTCTACGTAAAAACAAGCAATTCGGCAAGCCGGTAAGAAGGCAGATTTTTGGGTGCACAAAACTAAAAATTTCCTTTTGGTCCCACTCAGCAAAAAGTCACTAAATGTGCAGAAAGAATTATTTCACTATTCTGCTAAGTTTCAAACGTAAACAAATATGACTGCTATGGTAAAAAAGTAGGCTTAGCCGCACTTAAACAAATTATAAATTGCTGATAATTCTACAAATGTTGCATGCACATTAACTAAAGCCATAAAAACTTTAATCAGAAGCTAACAACAGCCGGAAGATAAGAATAATTATTTATAAAGCAAAAACTGCATAATTTACCGATTTATAAGAATAAAAATACTGAGCTTACTGAGTCGAGTAACAGATTGGGTATATATAGTTTATATTTTTGGTGCGGCTGATTGCAACTAAAAGGGGAGGAGCACAACTACATATTATAGCAGTCCTATGTATAAATTTTCAATGTTCTGAGACTATTCGTTTTTTAGTTATGTGAGATACACGAAAGAGAGTTATGCCTCGAAATAATTTCTAAGCTTACGTTTCGCATCATAATGCAAAAGGTGTAATAAATATATCTGCTTTAAAGAATATAATACTTTATCGAAATAACGTTAACTATCAAAAAGTTATATAAAGAAACTTACTAAATTATACTATTTTCTCTCTCCCTTCAGCATGCTTTCGTGGTGTAACGGTTAGCACACTTGACACGAATTCGAGAGGTCCCGGTTCGAATCCCGGCGATGGCATTGCTCATTTTTCGTGTTTCCTATTTAAAAAATACTTAATATCTCTACAATAGAAGAAACTTTAGCAGACAAGGGAAACATTCATCCAGAACGTATTTCTCTATTCTCACGGGATTAATGTTCTTCGGGCAATATTTCAAGGTGAGTTGTTTACATACATTCCAACATACCCGCCTCATTGTCAAAATTATTACTTAAAACGTAAATATATTTCTATATTAAATGATGTAAAGTGGGGAATTTGAGCTTTTGGTACTTCAAAAAAGCGTATGATCTCAGACTAGCAGAAGAAAGAATTTGCACGTATTATTTTTTTGACAATTGATGCTTACCATTAACAGCATAGTTGACCAAATGTCATAAATAAACTAGCGATAAAACATAATTTCCAAAGCTCATAAGAATTACAAGTACTGTGATTTTCTTAACACACCCTGCGAAAACCACACACGTAGTTTAAGGTTATACAATCAATGAATTTTATCCTCGGGCTAGATTCGGTACTCTTTCAAAGAACTAACGGATATAATAATGAACACAAAAGAAGAAAAAGGAACCGCAAAATAAACTAAAAATTTGCTAAGTCAGCGCAAAAGAAGAAAAGTTGATTGTACAGTTTTTCTTAAGGCCAAACACGACTTTCCCTGTTTACTTCTAATGGAGGAGAGAAATAAATGAATATAAAAAGTTTAAATAAATGAAAGAAAATAAAATATTTACATCATCCCAACAAAAGAGATTTTTGGTAACAATTATGTATATTTTTATCAGGCATTTTAAATCATTCTTTGTATATTTCTTCAAAACTTTTTGCATTGCCTTCGAATACATATCACCTTTCATTAAAATGCTACAAAGCATCATAAATGACAATAATATTCATGATCAGCTTTCAGTGATTGTTTCGAGCACGGCTTGAATTTTATACATAAGTAAGGTAAAAGTTATTTATTGGGATAAATTACAAAAGAGTAGCAATTTCGTTGGTAATTTTTTTAATTAAACTTGCTCACATTGAGAAAACCAAACGAAACTCACGAAGCCAGTCTCTAAAACCAACAGAATCGAATCAAATTGATCACCACAGTTTAAACGACTTTGGTTTGTATTATGAATTACGGAACTCTCAAAATTGCCTTATTTAACAAAAATGTAAGACAACACAGATTTAGTTACATTCTTGTAATTTTTAATGTTTCTCGATATGTCGCGTCTGAACGTGTTTTGCGATTTAAATTACTTTTCAATTCTTTTCACTCGTAGTAAGAATAGCCATTGCAAATGTTCATTGAGACGAAATAAAATATACAAATACGTTAAAAAACTTTGAAGTTAAGTTTGGAACAATTTTTATTTCTTATACTTTTATGAATTTAGAAAGCATGTATTATAATCTTAAAAGGAATTCAATAGTCAAATTTATTGAGGCTTTTAATAGTATTAGCAGTTAATTTGAAGAATGTGCAGTTAAACCCATGAGGTATTTTAACTTAATTTAGAATTGTTCAATGATCTATTTGGAATTTCTTCATTTTTATACATTATAAGTAACCAATTTAACATTATAACATTAAAAAAGGAAAGGATTTTATTGTTTACACATCTAATATCTTCTTGCTTACAGACAATTAAAAACTAATATTTTAATAATTTAAACTTGCATTTCATTTGATGGAAATTTATAAGGTGCTACAATCCTTTTCATAAGCAAGGCGCTTGTTCGGATTTCCTACAGATCGAATAAAATTTAATAAAAAAAAGATTATTTGTTTTTAAAGTCCGTTTTTCATGCATTCTATGTTCTAAAGATACACACTGTTGAACGATGTAGTGTCAAACCGCAAATTGCATTACTTACAAATACTGCTTTCAATGTTATTGGGATGCGAGAAATGTATATTTCGATGTTATCCATTTTCTCTACTTCGCAGAGTGATAGAACGTAACTTAACCAATTCAGATACATAAATACGACTGCTCAGGATTTAAAGATTTACTAGTTTGAAATTTACAGC
>KK114791.1:286164-310792 GCA_000611955.2 Stegodyphus mimosarum
ATATATATATATATATATGTAAAAAGGTTTCTTAAGAAAAGGGTAAAAGTGGAGTTTAAATGCATTTTTACATTTTTTTCTGTGAAGGTCCTAACTAGTATGAATCTCGAATAAAGTGGCACCCTAAGGTAGTAAAAGTAATCATTGGACGATATTGAAATCACTGAAAGTAAAATAAAATGAAAAATAAATAATAAATATTGATCTCCCTAGTTCAACGCTTCAAACAGAACGTGTCAAGGGAAAAGGGTTTTGAAGCCTTGTACCGAGTTGATTAATGAGTTTCAAATACAGGTTTCGTTCCTCAGACATTTGAGATTCATGATCGTAAAATTCATAACCACAAATATATATATAGTTTAGTTTCTGCATTCTAGAATTACGGCCTCTCATCTTTTGTGAAGAATTTGTATAGTAGAGTCTCAAGTAGTAATCTCTGACGTGAAACGGTTCCAGTTACGAAAATTGTCCACAAAAGCATTCATTCCCTTAGTCAGACAGCTATGGTGCATTTTGATGTATTAAACTAACAAACTATTGTTTCGTTCCATTAATAATATTTTTTGGAATTACTCAATCAACAACTTATTCAACTAGTGGTAAGAAATCCTTTCTTGAACCAAGATATTTCAGAATTTTGTGACAAATCTTGCTTTATCGAGCAAGCTGATATGTTAAGAAGAATAATAGAGGCATCTTAGCAGAATGAATCAGGTGGGATCAGACGTAGTATTTTCGATTCAAAATTTATAATAATGATATAATTTTTAAGAATTTTCTGTTGTTATTTAATAAGATGAATCTGAAAGCTATAATTATGTGATTAATGCAAATTTATAAATGTGCCTTTGAAAAAAAAATCTGAAAGCTTTCAAATTTTATATTACGCTCAATGAAGCGTTTATTGAATGTTTTTCATGTTACCTTCATTTATTACATATCATGTTATTTGCAGTTAAACCAGATAAAATTAAATTCAAAAGCAATATCACAAAAAATTTAAAAACAGCATATCTTTAGAATTTCCTGTAGACTTCCCGAGCTGGAGATAAAAGTGTTTTTTATGCACAGTGTTGCCATTGCTGCTTTGATTGCAATTCTCTAAAATTGTACAAAATGTGAAATAGATAAGAAAACAAATTCGGAATTCAAAATACGGGCTTCTAGGTGCCTATGTTCGGATAGACGATTATGTTATTCTAATTTGGATGTCTCTACGTACCGTCGTGTTTTCACAATGCGAAAAATTTACTTATTCATGCACATTCTTTATTTAATTTCATTTATAATAATATAGGGCGATTATATTTGGTGGCAACAATTTGAAAAGTGATTTAGTCATATACAGTGACTCAACACAAAATGCCGTTTCGAGACTAATAGGTCTTCTGAGCTAATGCTCCTTTAGGCTAAAAATACTTTTGAGGTTAAATTTAAAGAAATATTTTCAATAATAATAAAATCAATAAACAAATGAAAATGTTTACACACTTTTTCTGTACATTTTCAAACAAAATAATTTTGACATCTTGCTAAAAACACAGTCAAATATATTATATTAAAGTTTTATATGTGAATTAAGTCTAAAGGTGCAATGTAAAATTAACTAAGCAGCAACGCCTTTTATCTAATACAATAAATGTAAAAAGATATTAACGAATATCTTGTAACACATTTGAAGTTTCGTATATAATTTATCCAACAGATGGTTTAAAGCAATGACTTCCAGATGCAGTTAGCAGGTATTATTCCGGCCGTTGGTGTATTTACTGCTGAGACTGTTTTGAATATGAGCCGGGTTCACTTAAGAAGTTTTCTACAAACGTTTTGGTTTATTGGATTACCACAAAGCACAGGAGGGCTATCTGCCTAGAGGGAGTGATGTCTTCGTGGAGGACTTCCTAAGATAAACTGTTTCGTACACATGTTACACATGGTGAAAACCTAGAAAACGCTCATACAACCAGCAACTGCGCCGGTACGAAGACTAAATTACCAGTATTCAGGGACAAAAACGCTCGGCCGCTGGTGGGCCCAACCACAATCCGTATTAAATTAAACAAACTATTGTTTTATTACATTCATTTTACTTCTTCGGAGTGTTGGATCAGCACTCCGAAGATAGCAATAGGCCTACTGTATTCATTCAGATTTCAGAGACCTCAGGATTTCTTGCATCATTTAAAATTTCAAAAGTACTTCAGAATGGCTGAGAGTTTTAGAGAGAATTCCAACATGCCTATATGAAGAAGACCGATTTAGCGCTATTAAAGAAGAGTTTAGAAAAGTCTTTATTTTTAAGTACTTCTAGTGATTGACAAACAATTGTTGTTGCGCTTTTTTCAATGACTAAACACCATTTACTTTTTTCTAGAGTGGTGAAAGCTAGCCCTGACATTGTTTCTCCGACTGCAAGAAGATAATTTTAGAATTATCATTGAGTTATCTAACGGAATTAGATTAGTAAGAAGTGGGACTCTATTATGAAAAACAATTTATATATTTTTTTAAATTATCTTAACTATTCAAGTTATGGACGTAAAATTCCGTACCCAAAGATTATTTTCTAGTTCGTTACACAGGGAAGTTCTTGCCAGATTCTGATCAATGTGTATTGGAAGAAAAGGAGTCAAAGTATAAAGTGAGAGGGTCATTTTGGAATTATAATTACGAAAACGCACTTATTCAATTTCGGGAACTTTTATACTTCAGGACCAAAACCGTAACACTTGAACATATGAATGATGTCATGTACAAGAATATCATTTTCATTTTCCTATTGAATACTAAAACATGGCTAAAAGAATTAAAAGCCACTCCTAATGTAGCGTTGTATAGTACTATGTGTTTCACCTTAGTTGACGTACGGTCTCTCATTTATCTATAGACATCTAAAAAAATATAAATTAAATTTAATATAAGACCAAAGCTTCATTTAAATTATTTTATATGGCAATATTTTGGTGTTTTACCTCCTGCTGCAGAAGTAAGCTATTGAACTACAGCTAGAACTAAGTTTCATAAGTAGAGCTATTCAGCTAGATATAGAGAATCTCTGCTGAATGTATAAAAAAATTGCTCGAAATTTAACTGCTTGTGCGAATGAATCTAGAAATATAAGAATTCAGGGAAGAAGACTTTGTAACAACAAATAGAATATTTATTAAACTTAACAATAACGTAATAATAACTTAACACTAACAAAAACAAAGGGAACCAAAGTTGACCCGCAGCTCCTTACGACCTACCGTAAAGACAGTACCTGGTATCCTGGAATAGCAGCAATACAGCCATATCAGCTTGGCTGCTTATAATAACAGCAAGCAGCTTAACCACGCATCTTGGAATTGGCTATAACAAGAAATCCAAACACTGCTTCCAAACAGCACTCCACTTATAAGATTGTAGGTATTTATATTTATTTTAAATAACCAATTTAATTTAATTTTAAGTTACTTTTCTATAAGCTTTCATTTCTACTAATTGTCAATGCCAGACTATTTAAATTTGGTAGCTCGCGTAAATTAATGCAAATTCTACCTTGAGGAGAAAAGGTTTAAATACTGAGTTCTAGAAGGGGAAGTTCGAAACTGTGGGCTAATACTGTACTTTTGTAGCATGAGCTTCTGCTTGGCATTGATTGCTGCTTAACGTGGCATAACAGCTATTATTTTGCTGCCACTAGAATTTCGATGCTCTTTTAGGAAACAGGATATTCCAAACCCTGTAGCGTCATTCTGCTGCACTGGTGCACTGGTGAAATAAATTAAGAGAATTTTCATATTTGACCTAAGATTTCCAGAACTACTGGACAGATTTTAATAAAATTTGTTTTGAACATAGGTTGATATAATACCACATTCAACAGTTATAATAGACACACATGTTCGTATGTAACGCTCATGGGAGTCTGAAGATCTTAAACAGTGGTTGCAGAAGACGCACAAGAAATGGGTTACTAGGGAGTATAGTCCCCTCTTTCCTCTTACAGCCATACAGGCCTCGCAGCGTGATGCCATACTGCAAATAGGGCAGTTTATTAGTGCCTGTGGGAGTTGGTCCCACTCAGTCAGCGGTGCTGTTTTCAGTTCCTGGATGGTTCTCGGAGAGGGGTTGCGAGTTTCAGTTGCCCTCCCAAGAGCATCCCAGACATGCTCTATAGGGTTGAGGTCTGGTTGTACCTGGCTCGCCAATTCAACCGGCGAATATCCTCACTCTCGAGAAATTCGTCGACCAGAAGACCTCTATGTGGCCTTGCGTTATAATCTTGTAAGTTGAACTCTGTGTCCAGTGCATGCCAGAAAAGGCGAACATAGGGCTCCAAGACCTCATCCCTATACCTCACACCAGTCACAAAGCCTCTGTCAAAGACGTGGAGAGATGTGCGGCCATCCAACATGATGCCTGCTCAGACCATTACACCGCCACAGCCATAACTGTGATTTCGCGGACATTGGAGATTAGGTAGCGGGTCCCTGGCCCTCTCCATATGAATCTGTGTTTAGGCTAAAACGGGACTCGTCGGGGAAGAGAACGGTCGCCCATTGCTCCGTACTGCAATCACTATGCTGCTAGCACCATGCTAATCGGACTCTTCTGTTCGTAGACATAAGCGAGACAACAGCCGGTCTTCTGGCAGACAACTCTCTCTCATTGAGTCTTCTGGAAACATTCACCCTTGTTACACGGGTTCTTATGGCTGCATATATGTCCTAAGAGAGCTGAGAAGCTGTAGCTCCTCTGTTACGCTTCGCTAAACTGGCCAAATAGCGATCTTGTCTGGCCGTCGTGGCTCTTGGACGACCTTGCCCAGGCTTTTTCTCGATGGATCCAGTACCCTGGAGCTGTTTTCATAGGTTACACACGGCGCTGGTCGTTAAATTACACTCTCTGCATATCTGGACTTGCGATTAGTCTGCCTCTAGCCTCCCCACAATTCGCCACCTCATTCCATCACCTAAACGTATGTGGTTACTTATTTTTACTGTTCCACTGTACCGATGCGAATTTAACCGACTGCTGCAAGATAACACCAAGAACTTCGCCGAGGTGTCCTAGCGAACGCAATTCGTCTTACCCTCCACGCGCTTATATAGCCTGCTTTTCTGCAGGATCCGCCTGCACATACGTGTACGCTTACGTATTTGCCGTACAAGATTTGCATTTGAATCTACAACCAGTGAATTTCCTTCGGTTCAGTTCTTTTCATGCAATTCGATGAAATATGCAAATTCTCTTAATTTATTTCACCAGTGTATCTTCGCATTTTTAGCTTAGTTCCTATTATTGGAGTTACCGCCTGAGTGAGGCGTAGTGTGTTAGAGCCAAGTCGACATATCGTGAATTTTACAAGAGTTTATAAAGGGTTCTTTTCACCCTTCTCCTGCGTGGTGTCTACACGTATTTCAGCTGTTACATTACAAGATAGACCAGAGAGTCCTACAAGATTTTATTCCGCTTTCTTAGCATAGCTTCTTCGTGTAGTGATCAGCACACTCGGCGCGTATTCGAGAGGTCAGTGGTTCGAGTCCCGGTGAGGGAATTGCTCATTTTTTCATCTTTCTTGCTTTCAAAAAATACCTAATGTCTCTACAAACTATCAGGTATAACTACCAACATTAGCATTTAATTTAAATATAATTTATTCTGGTGAGAATGCTTGGAAATCTATGTTTGGCAAATTATTCTTCTGTCGATTTAAAGCTATTCACTTTATTTTCTAATTTCTTTTGGAAAGTTGCCGTTATTTCGCGCTTTTTATTTGCGTTTCTCCTTAGAAATTTCAAAATAAATCAGAGATAGTTTTGAATTTTTATTGTCTTGAAAATCTCTTATTAATAGCGACGCATAAATCGTGGAAAAGCCAAAAGAAACATTTTAAACTTTACATTTTGGTGACTCCGGGTCAGTTTTAAATAGCCATCACAGGTCTAAAAGTTTCCTTATTAACATGTTTAAGTACGGCATAAAGTACGTAAAATGCTTTCATATTCATCACGTAGGGTTTTATAAATAGGACTCCGTGAGAAATTTAGTTTAAGTTAGTACTCTAAATTGACTTCTTAAGGAAACAAACTAAGATATATATATGCAAAAATTCATTCTATGTACTTGCTGGTGTTGTAATGGCACCATCTTCGCTTTTTCAGACGTTTTTGGCTTGAAGGAAACCAGAACTACTTAGAAAATAGCTTCCGAGGCGCAAATTTTGGAAATGTGTCAAGATATCTTTTATCTGATATCCCAAGTTTCATCATATAGTTCCTCCTTCCAATTCTTCCATTTCTCCATTTAAATAAACATTTTCGAACAATTCTGCCCTCTCGAGAGAAAATCGATATCTCGTCGCGTGCTTTTTCACCAGGTACGCAGAAAAGGAAAACTATTCGAGTTTAAATGGGGAAAAAAGGGAAACGTTTCTTTTTTTTTTACTTTCTTGCCGTAGGTTATTCATTTGCATATTTCCTCAGGCGTTAAGCGATAGGAAGTGCTTGTTACATAGAGAACCATATTCTTCTCGTTTCTGTCGCGAGAAAGGTAGCACTTTCTTCCAATTCCTTTGCAGCAACAAATTTCAAGCAAGCACGCGATACGAGAACTACCCCAGTCTATTACAGAAACGCAAAAGGAAGGGAATAGTTTTATTCTTTTTTTTTTTGTATCATTTTGTTCTTTAACCCCTCCAAGCCTTTAACTCAGTCGAAGAAGAAAACCGAATCTGCAGATGTAATGGAAGTTGAGATCTGGCAACGATCGATCGACGGCAGCAACAGCAGCTACCTCAAGCGGTTGAAAAAGGAAATGAAAGAAAGGCGAGAAAAGTTTTTCATTCTTTTTCCTCACTTTACATTTTATTTTATTTCTAACAAAACGATGTTATAGTAAATATAGTATATCAAGAAAACCTTCGAAAAATAAACAGATTATATTGAGACTATTATGTCTACTCATACGTTATTTGTACGACAAAATGATGAAGGTAATAAATTATAACAGCTTTTTCCTTTTGGAGAGAATATATTTTTCAGCAAAAGTGATATATTAATATACTTTTGGAAAACACATATTGTGTTATTCTAACTATATATAAAAGTTTACAAATGAATATTACTTATGAAATCATATTATTGCAGGACTCAAACAATTCTTAAAAAATAAAGGAAATATTTAGGTGAAGAAACAACTTGTCTTGCGGAAGCATGCCTAACGTTCCTCTCTCCTTTATTTTTCATAATGCGGAAAATTACGAAATTTGTTACCTGCAGATTAAATATTTTATCAAGAATCCTTACCTAGTTTCAATTATTTGTGCTTGATGGTTTTTAGTTTTCATTTCAGTGATTAATTTCAGTTTCATTCCTTGAGTGGATCGCTAAAGTGAATACCAAGTTCGCCTGGAGACTAAACACCGAGGGTCCTGCGACAGGCTGACCGCTTGTTCAGGGCATGGAGGTAGGAAATTATTCTTACCTCCATGGTCCAGGGTATATACTCATGCAACCCGCGACGCACGGTCAATAAAGCAGATATGATGGCACTGCAGGCCATAGCTCACTAAGCGTTACTTAGCTTGGTTTGTTGTTTCAGTTGCGCCACTTAGGTTGGTTTAGATTAGTTAAAGTGGTTGTTTTTAGTGCAACTATGCAACAGAGCAAACTATGTAAAGGACTTTATATATTAATTTAGTCACTTCATAAATAGATATTGCAATTGAATGTTAGGTGGAAATCATATAGTCACTCATGATTTGTAAGTAAGAAGTAGATCCCATAGGTGAAAATCTACTTGTTATATCTTTGAGTAGAGCAATGTGTTATATTGCCTACAGCCGTCTGTTACTTCACAGAAATAAAAGAAGATATTTATTCGCTTTTATTGAGTATTTTCTATTCTTTTACAGAACAGGGAAAAACGTAATGAAAATTGCTGTTGATTCTCATAACGCTATAAAGAAAAATTAGCAGAATATAATCACTATAAATAATTAAATTAATACAATTTATGATTCATAACTAATATTTAAAACTTTCGTTAAAATCATAATACTAGTTAAACTCCTACAAAGTGGCTGCATTTATTATGCGAAATAATTTTAATAAATCAAGAAAAACATTTTTGCAGTGGTATAACGTCTTCGCACAACTTAATTTAAATCATTGTGAAAATAACAAACATCTTAGAAATAGCCTAAAGGGCCAAAGCACTTTTCTTCCAATGATATTATACTTCTGATTTTAATAACACATGCTTCACATACGAAAACTTGATAAAAATACATACTTGAGACGACTTTCATAAATTCTAAATTCTAAATTCATAAATTCTAAATTAATTCGTAATTTGTTTGAGGATTAATTATTTACTTAATAGAAAACTGAAATGAGAACAAATGCAGAATTAATAATGCTTTTCAGTTTAAATTCACTACCTTCTGCTTCGATTCTAATGAATGCATTTTAATGAGCTTGCATGTAATATAAATATTCATTAGTTCAGAACGTTCTTGCAAGATAAACATGAGGGGGAACATATTAAAGTAATTCTTTCAAGTGCTACGCAGTTTCATTCAATAAATATATGAATTCAAAAGGAAGTATACCTAAAAAACGTGCTTGATTTTACCTCCCTTATATCTGCTTCACTTACAAGACGAGAATTTTGCTTTATCGATATCTGCCAAAAATAATTGGTTTAGAATCTTTCTATTTTAAATCAAGAAAAAAACTTGCGCCAGCTTGAATGCACTCTATTGATCCCATAAACTAAATATCGAGGAAGAAAATGATGAAGCAAAGGACTGGAAGTCGAAGGAATGAATATTGACCCTCGTTGTCTCTGAATATTCCTTAATTAAACGCAAAAGTTGTTCCGTAGAATTAATAAGAAGGCGCAGAGCAGTAATTGAACCAATAAACTTCATCCCTATTCAAAGAGTTTTCATGGACTATTAAATTTACTTGACTCTTATTCCACTTTATTTACGTTTACTAAAATGTATCCATTATTCAGAAAAAAAAATTCAGAATAATATGCTTATGAGCATAAACTTGGAACACTTAATCCTTTTCTGTACTTATTATGTGTGTTTATTGACCAATCGTATTGAATAATTTAACACAATAACCTAATTCATAAAGAGGTAATACAAATGCGTGTACTTCTCTTTGAACTGTATAAAGGTTTGTCATCAAATAATGTTATTATTTTTTGGAATACTTATGTAGCTAGCTTTCCATAGTTTTTCATCAACCAATTTTAATTAAATTCGCTTATAAAATTAATATAAATATTAATATTAGTAATATAATTTTAGGTTTAAATAAAAGTATAAGGTTTAAATAGTATGTTATCTTTAACTGCAGAAAAAAATAGGTTTTAATTTGTTAATTTTTATTGGAAGAAACTGATGCAAAAACATTTCTCTAATTTTATCTAACTATTTCACTTACTATAAACATATACATTTTAGTTTTATATGAAGTAAATATTTTAAAATGAAAACAAAACATTATTCTCGTTATGTAAATTATTTAGCCATTTAATTATTCTCTTATTAATATTATACTAGAGTATGTAACAATGGAATGACTTGCTTACAAGAAATTATTATCACATACTTTAATAACAATAAAATATAGATTGTGTGTTGTTAATAACTGTGAAATTTTAGTGGCAATAGGAATTTAGAGCGAGATACTGTAGGAAATTATACCTGGCCATTGTCCAGCACGGAACGATTAGGACACAACAATGCATTGGGAGAAGGAATATTTCTCTTCATACCTAAAAACAGAAGAGAAGGTGAACCATGATAAATCAATCATTGTACGTCTGCTCGTCACCAGACGTGCCATTTTGGTTGAGGAACCAGCCCTTAAGTCGTGTATAAACCGTAGTTTTCAGATTACGGAATAACTATGCTGATCGATATAACCCAAGATAAGAAAGTAAAAAATGGCTCTAATTTTTTATAAAACGACATCGCTTCAATTTAAATTGCCTGCTGAAATTTTTAGGTATTTCATTTCCATAGAAAACATATATTCGTATAGTGTAAGATGCATCAGAATACAACTTTTTCAAAGAATACAGTAATTCCGAAATTCATGACCACATTTCACGTCGTTTCGAATTTGCTGCGTACAGACGTACACTAAGCACCCAAAACATTATAGCCATCCCACTATTTTTCACTTAACTAACCTGGAGGACGTGAAGGGTATGTGATTAAATAGAAACAGTATTTAACTGCTGTTGAAATCAAGGTAAGGAATCATTCTTGCACTTACTTTTGCATGTGAAGGGAAATTCAGCTGATCTAAGCGAATTTGATAAAAAGGCAGATTTTAATGTTCGAACACCCAGAACACGTATTTCTAAAGCTGCACAACTGGTAAGTTGTTCACGATCTGCCGTTGTTGGCATTTATGCAAAGTGGATAAATAATAGACAGCTGTAGACGCCAAGGTGTTGGACGGCCATGCGTCCTTAAAGAAAAATAACCTCGGAGACTGTCCCGCTTGGCACAGCGAAATCGGCATCATACAGTGGCTGAACTGACAGCCTAACACAATGCACGTCCAAGTGCAAGTGTTTCGGAACACAGCGGGCAGTGGACACAGTTGGATATGGGACTGCGCAGCAGCCGTCCCACTCGTGTGCCTCTGTTCATCAAGTGTGATTGTCAACTATGCCTACAGTGGGCCGGGGAACATGGATATTGGATCATGGATAAGTAGTAAACAGTTGCTTGCTTGGATGAATCACAATTTCATATTCACCAAGTTGATAGTCATGTCAGGCTACGTCGTTTTCCAGGTGAACAGGTGCTACCCGCCTGTACAACAAGTCATAAACAGGCTGGTGGTTGGTAGTTGGGCATTATGCTTTGAGGAAGGTTCTTATGGGCTTAGTTGTTATAGAACAGACCTTCAAAGCTGCGAACTATCTGCACATAACTGCGGATCAATTGCACACTTACATGGCGTCTGTTTCCAACTGGAAATGGAATCCTCCAAAAGGACAACGCCCCATGTCACGAGGCTCCAATTGTGTTTGAGTGGTTCGAGGAGCATATGGATGAATTCTAATTAATGTCCTGGCCACCTGACTCGCCAGATATTAAACCGATGGAGCACATTTGGTACGTCATGGAACGGAAGCTCAGAGCTCAAACACCACCATGTCGGAATATCTTGAATTTGCGTGAGCGCTACTTAAACATTTGGTGCAGCTTGTCTCCAGTTACCTATAGAGAACTTGTGGCATTCATACCAAGGCGAGTTGTAGCTGTTGTGAATGCTAAATGTCACGCGACGCATTATTGAATGGGTGGCCCTAATGTTTTGGCCCTTCGGTTTATTTTAGAAAGAGGAAGTTTGTAACGCACAACAGTCTTTGCGTTTTTAAGAGACAACACTGTCATGGTTATCGTACTTGTTGGCTCACCTTAATTGATACGTCATTCATATAGATTCATTCCAGCACTCTTGTCCCAGCACTCGAAATTGCTGATTCAAGAGCATTCTGATTGCAATAGTAAACTAAAGGACGGGTCATTTTGCTGGAAGTGCTGGTCATCCTGCAGCGTATTGCAATAGCTTGCGCCCGTCATATTATTTCCCAGAAGAAGAAAGCGTCGAGTAAGTGATACATGGAATCAGCGCATTACTAATTTAATTGTGAGCTATCTACCTCACACATGGGGTACCAGGAGTTGTCTGTTCAGAAGGATGGGCGTTCCGAACTATACCCGAATAGTCCTCTGATGAGAAGATTAATCATGATAAGCTTGCAGTAGGGATTTTGATTTGAATTTTGTTTTTTAATTATATTCTTCATGTCTTTGTTTAGTTAGGGTTTCTATATTGTAAAAAGGCCATAGGGCGACGTAAAGTGTGGCAGGAAGGTCGGGCTGAGTTCCTCATATCAAATCATACCCAAATAGTCTTGACAGCCGCATAAGTGCCCTGACCTACTCTTACCTGTAACCTATTTCACTCAAAAGTCGTTCTGATAAGTATACAGTTTATCGCTGCTGGTTGTTCTGATTAGTAAAGAACGTAGTTCTGTTAGTTTCGAATCTCAGAGAGCGCTTTGATGTTTGTTCAGTGCACGTCGGGTGTAGTTGCATTTAAAATGCTACAGAACCGAAAAAACTAAATTGAAAGTACTAACCGTAGGTAACGAAGGTTCTAAGCGATTCAGTATTAACTCTTAGAATTTCATGTTCTATTTCTCCTGATACAGAAGGACACAATGATCAGCTTGTAAGACAGAGTATAAATGTAATTCCAGATAACCTTAAAGAACATAAATTGCGACTCCTACTACCTTTGGTGAAATCGACTTTCCCGGTCTGCTAACAATTTGTCTCTCCATTCAATCAAACATCTCTTCATTTAAAATACAAGAGAAACACGGGAATGTGACAATCAAAATCGCTGAAACAACGTTGTATTTGGCGTACACTTATTAAAACACTCAATCGATTTCGGGGGCAGCTACAGGTCCCTCTTCATCAGGAGAACGAAATTTCTCGAAAGGGAAAGCAACCTCAGTAACGCTTTTTATATTCTTGGGTAGAACCATGCGCGAGGAGGCAACGACATCTATCGGCAAAAATAATAACCAAGAATTATGTTAATAGCATTTTGAAAGCGTTAGGATGGACTGGATTGGACTTAACAAAGGAAGGACTTTTAGTGAATGATTTTAAGTTCAATCCAACTGCTGTCCTTCCTAACTGTTTTAAATTTCTATTAACATAAATCTTGACTATTATTTTTGCCAATAGATGGCGTTGCCTCCTCACGCATGGGTATAAAAAGGCGTTCTGAGGTTGCTTTCCCTTTCTAGAAATTTCATTCTCCTGATGAGGAGGGACCTGTAGCTGCGATCGAAATCGATTGAGTGTTTTAATAAATGTATGCCAAATACAAGGTTGATTCAGCAATTTTGATCTCTTCATTTGTTCATCGTTGATCAAATTTCGGTAAGTCCGAGGCACTGTCTGTCCTCAGAAACTTTGTGGCCACATTCTTGAAAAATTGTACGCTTCGGGTCTTTTACTGATATACGCTTCTAAACATTCACATACCAAGACGCGATATTTCAGTTTTCCATACCTCAGCAACCAATAAGATTTCGCCTGAGTCATAAGATCTTCGAATCTTAAAACAGCTCTTTGTCACATGTTACTACGATTAAACAATGTTACTACATAAGACCTTTAACACCAAGTAGACATTACAAACTTTATTTCACTCAAATATCTCTGTTCCTTACAGAATTATAACGAATGCAAATATTGAGCTGACTATTGGAAACTTATGTAGGGTTTTAGTTTGGAGTTGCTTGCTTGGATTATTTAGAATAAAAGAATTAAATTTTGGAGACAAAAGAACAATTATTAATTAGTTCGCTTTTCATTTAACTAATTATAATGCTACTTCTACCACATACAAAGTTTTTCAGATGTAACATTTCAAAGTAATTTACTAAATAAGATTCGCTATTTTTAAATTATTTTGAAAAGTCTCTTCTGAGTTAATGGGAGTATTCCCGCTTAATTTTAAAAATCTCGCCAAATCCTCACTGAGTTTGTAATTCTCGCCAACGGCAGAATCAATAAACTGAATTTCTGTTTCGAGAAATTCCCTTATAAAGAAGAATAAATTCGTGTTCCTTTCTTTCAACCCTTTCGTCTTATTCATTCAGAGTGAGCTGAAAGCTGTCTTCTGGACAGGATTACTCTCTTTTTCTCACAGTGTTGAATGACACAGGAAGTGTCGGAACAAATGCATGACTGAAATGTTTTTCTTACTGATTCCCTTATTTCCATAAACATCTTTGTTTCGATAAATCACCTGGAAGACAAATATCACCGTATCACGTAAAGCTTCATCAGTGAGAATTAAAGTGTGCTTTGCATATAAGCGCTAGGATGGAAGGTAATGCGAAAGTCTAGTTTAAAAAACGTTTAAGCTTAAAAGAATGAATCTAAATTGATGAGCAAACATTTTAGAATTCAAATTATCATTTTTTACAAAGCTTTCCTGTTTGCGTCCATTGAAGCTTAAATTTACGCCATATAATCATTTTTGAAGATATTTTGTGGCAAATATATTGCTGCAATTTTACGTAACACATGGTTTATTTTTTATATTTACTTGTATTTTGTTGAATAATGGTAATTACCGATTTTCCATTCATGTGTATTTTTTTATTTTATTATTCACTTTTTAATTACTTTTTCACTATTTTGTGGTAACTCTATGTCTTTCTACTATACATTGGCTGTAACGCTTATTTTGGAGGCACATAATTTATATTTTATGTCAGCCATCAATAGGGATATTAGTGCTTATTGAGGTCATTAAATTTAAATCACTAATTGAAACCACGGTCATGATTTATGTACATATATTTAGAGGGTCTTATCCTAGTTATAGTGTTAATCGAAGTCTCAGCTCGAATAAGTGCATAACGCTGAGTCTCTACTACAGATCTACGTTTCTACCAATTTTCTTAACTGCTCCAAAAGATTTCACCATTACGACAGAGTTTCGGCTACAGCAGAACTAAAGGTAAAAATCTTCACTGCGTGCGGAAAGATTGAAACTAAATTAGGTTTAACAATTATACTGGCAGCCAGAAGCACATAGTTACATAAAATAAATACCTGCAATCTGAAATCTGCTTGAACATACAGATTTACATGTTTATAGTAATTACTTTCATGTACAACCAATAATTACTTATTCACACATCTCACGATATATTTGCTTACCAGAAGTTCGGCTAACTTCTATTATACAAACACATTGTTTATGTTACTCTATCTAGCATTAGCCTCAAGCCACAGCAACTTTTATTTGATAGGTCAAACTTAAGTTAAAAATAGTCAATAACTCAGTTATTATACCTAATACATTTTTACCGCTTTCCTTGGTGTTAAGTGGCATCCTTTAAAAGAAATGGTTATGTCTGCATTTGCTTTGAAGTAAAATATACGATAAAACGCAAATTCCAAATGTTAACGAAAACAGTTTTGTAAACAATCAAAGCCATCTCCTATCTACAGCTGTAGACAACTGGCCTAGTAAATGTCCACAAAAAGAAGTATCCCGAGTAGCAGTCACATCAAAATATAGTGTATTAAAAAGGGGAACATTAATAAATGTAACATGCATCATACGTGTAATTTTATCTGGGGAGATCTATATACATGTTAACAATACAGCTTTATTATAGAGTTTTGTTTATCGTAGGACATTAGATAAATTTTGGCAGTGTTTTTTATTTGTCTTTACATAAAGTCAAAGTAACATAATGTTGAAAAATTGCATCAGGTTTCACATAATGGCTAATATAGAAAGAGATAACTATATTACATTTAGCGACGGAATTTCAGGTCATTAATTTGACGCACAAAATTTAGAGAGAAATATATTTAAATAGAAGAAATAATTTAGGACTCAATTTCTAATTAAAATATTATCTCACTTAAATGTATGTTGGTTGACGCAAAATAAGTGTAACATAATAGTTTTGTTTTATTAAGTAAATAATAATTTTGTTTAGTGCTATTCATTTGAGATATCGTGATGTTTCATCACTTTCTACACTCTACATTATAATTCATTATTAATCAAAATTCATACTCAGTCAGTGTTCATGATCGAATAGATGGAATAACGTAATTCTAATAATGCCTGACTTAAACAACATTAACAATATTACTAAAGAAATCACCACGTAATTCTCACTCCTTAACTGAAGCCCTAATCGATAAACGGTCATTATCAGTCGCCGTGGCATCGTCACGTGATTCTCGTTGGGCAAAAGATGGCAATCATTTCTACTATCGCCTGCCACATCTCCCCCTTTTATCCTTAGCTCATTTTGTTCTACGATGTCATTAATGGCGCCGCAACTGATCGTCGTAGACGAAACGGAGATCATCGATATTAGATGACTTTATTATCGGTTTCTGTGACGTCATCGTATATCGATAGTTTACATCGGAAACTGTTGCCGAGATACTACCTTTAAAAGGATTATTAGAATTTTTTTAGTCATGTTGGATAAGATGAGCTAAATTTAAGACTTGATATTCATAAATTTTTACAGGATGTTATCGGCCGTGAATGATAGATGAGATCCAATGTTTCAAAAAAAGAACGAAATGTGATTTATCACTAACTTTTTGTTTAGTTACGCACGAGAAGAAAAAAAGGGTCTTAATGTATACACGCATAGTATGTAAACTTTGAATTCTAATATTAGCGAATGAAACAAGAATGGAGGAAGTTAGACAGCCAGGGTATCCGTATTTGGTCACAACGAATAGAAGAACATTAATTCCTGAAAACGAAGCAGGTTTCGTCGTTGTAGATGAAGAAGATGTCTCTTCGAAAATATGGCAAAAGTGCAATTCATGTGTGCATTAAAGTACAGAAGAAGTTTAAAAAAGACATTTAAAATGTCACTGCATCATATGGTGGAGAAATGTTTAGTCGTGCTCCATGTATTGAATTTTAAGAGTGTTTCAATGATGATCAGCAAAGCCATTCGCTGGTGTTACGATATCAGCACTGGAAACTAATGAGAACATAGTGAGAAATGAGTGTTACTCATATGTCCTACAAATTCGTTTGCCTTAAAGAAGAATGAACTGCATATGGTCAAGAAACACTGGTTATTTCTCCAAAATAAAATTCGACTGCATGTTGCTAAATAACTGCCACCACTGGCTGAAATCAAAAGGAAAGTACTAGCATACCTTCCATATAACTCGGATTGATAACTACTTGATTTCTGTGCATCTCATTGCGTTTAAATACAACTTAGAGGGAAGTTATACTGTTACGAAATGCCCAGCCGCGGTAAGGTAGCTTTCCCGCAAGGCGAGTTTAGGTTGTCACAAAATGGCAAGGGAGTGCAGGGTTGAATATTTTGCGCGAATCGCCCATTTGGCGACAAAATCGACGATATTCCGCAGACGTATGGAGAATATTCTGGAACGAAATTCTGACCGGTTTGACTAAGAATGTTTTCGAAGGCAGGCCAAAAGCTATATAAACCCTGCCTGTGCGCTGAGTAGAAAAATAGTATCGAGTTTCTCGTAGTCTAGTGTTGAGTTGGTCCTCGAGTATATGGCGAGTTGGTGCATCGTTGAGGCTATCAAGCGCATCGCGAGTTGTAGCGTTGGGAGTCTCGAAAGTACGTTGAGATCCGAGAACGACCGAACCGAGTTCGTAGCTGTAGTCTAGTGTTTTGCCGTGAAGCTGTCTTCACCATTACATAACCTGATAACCTGAAAGCTCTGTTGATGATTATTTCAGCGTGTTTGTCATAGTTTTTCGACGACTGTAAGCGTGTTTTTGGAGTTGTCCTGATTAATACTAGGTAATAAATTGTGTTTTCATTCTTCATCAAGTATTGTCGTTAATCACTCCAAATCCGCGAACCCTTAAGAACTCATCAATATATTTAAAATCAGAAGCGACAAACGTCATGGCCGCACTGCTCATCTTAAAACAATGCATTTATTGTTGCTGAGTCTTTCATCAAAAAGTTGTAACATTATAATTCAATGTAAATATCTTTCTTTAAGAACGCAAATAAATTAAAATCCTTAATCTGAGTTGAACAAAGAATTATTTTTTATCAGCTCAACTACTGAGGAAAGATCATGCAACCAATCCTTTCACACAGAAATAAAACTAGGACGCAATAACAGTATCAATAGTGAATACTGTCATTCATTCAGTCAGCTGTTGATTGAGCTAAACCAAATGAAAATTGCTCATACTTCATACGCTTTCAAGTGAAAAAAATGGTCGAAAATGAGAGAAGCAACTTATGTACTAGCGTAGTTTCAATTTTAACTTTTAAATTATGAAACTGTTTTTTCGTAATAGAACTTAATATGCTAATTTTATTATTTAGAAATCATTAGATTTCTCTATTTCCGTTTTAGTTTTTTTTAGATTTGTCACTGAATTTATGAAACACCACATTTACGTATTACAAGATAAGTAATCACTAGATTGAATATAAAAATTAACTGTCTTAAAAATTCGGCAGTTTTCATATGTTAAAGTATATGAGATAAACGCTATATTGATGCTATTCTTATAACTTTTAATTCGGATAGAAATCTTCAAACTGCGGAATTAACAAACTGAGTCAATAAAAGTGCTACTGTTTGGACTATAAGTGAAGGTTAAGCATTTATCAACTCTCGGCATCTAACTAATTTGGGGTAACTATGAAAATAAATTCCTTAAAAGAAACCAATCGTAAGATTTTGAAAATTTTATATATACCGCTTACGTTTATGTTAAAAAAGTACCACAATTACGTTCATTTCATGACATGACATTACGTACATGATATGAACGTACGTCATGTTCATTTCATGACCTTATGACGTTCATCAGCACATAAATGAAAGCCAGACAGAAGTTTGTAAGTTTATACAAAGGAAAAAATGGATATACTTTTTTGAGGTTTCTCTTAAGTTTTTCAAGTCCGGATTTTGTATTAATAAATAATAATATTAAGTCATACGCAATATTTACTGTGCTAGTGCACTTTTATTCTAAATAGAAAAGCGAATGTGCGTTTGGACGGAGAACGTTGTTAAAAACGATTTCAAGCAAGATCACGATTTCTATCGGTCCCATAAAAATTGTATCTTCATAGGTTTACTAACTGATGTGTTAGGGAAGAATATTATCACAAGAAACAAACAAATTAATACGATCTTCTCCCTCTAGACATTCGTCTATAGAAATTACTGAAACAGTCTGCTTATAAGAAGATTGCCCAAGACAGAGCACAAGTATAGGAAGATATTATCATAATTATTAGCAATATTTCCGCATCGGAACTATCATGTTTCTTTAAGGTAATTTTCCAAAGATGTTAATGCATGTCCATTTACAATGTGAGGGAATTTTCAGTGTATTTCTAGTAGATAAGCATTGGTAGCGCTTTTAAACCTGAATAGACAAGTGCAGATTGGCTCTTGGCTCTCTATTTATTTAAACATATAACTGCCATATTGAATAATAGCGAAATGTAAAAATTATTTTTCTGTAATTCTATATTGAATGAAAGAATTTAATTAAAGAAAACATTATTCAAGAGGAAAACTGTTTTGCTTTGAAATGCAGTTTTGATTAATAACACATATAAGTTTGGGGGAAAACCGAAATTCGGTGTTTGTTTTTAAATGCGTACATGAAATCAATCAAGTCAAATCACTTATTTATACTTAATAGGGGATTTATCCCTTTCGAGGGATTAGCCTTCGATTTGCAGCTCTGTGGTTGAATTAAAATGTTTGGTGTCAGTCTGAATTTACCTTGACGATCTAGTTAAGGCTAGACAAATATAAATGTAAACTAACCTCAGGGTACAAGAATGAAGATCTTACAAACAACTAAATCAGAATAATTAAAATTTTACTTTCGCCATTTTCAATTCCTGTTACTGTTTAAATAACTTCAGCAAAACACGAGGAGCAGTTAATTAGTCCACAATTACATCACTTTCTCTGAAACTACTGACAGTTGCATTTAAACTGATTAATCCATTAGAAACCTGGATGTATTTCAGTTCGAACGATCGAAATTTTATTTCAGATTTCATTCAGTTATTGACTCTCAGCGTAAAGCACACTTCAAAGCTTTAATAGATGAGTATTATCCTAAACCACTATCTAATCTTAATTAATTAGATTTGCTAGCTCTCAACAACACTATTTAAATGCATTCTAGATTGACTGAAATTTGCATAAAGATACAGATAGATGACCAAGTGAGATGGTGTACAAGAGGAATAGAGAGGTACAAGAAGAATAGAAATGTGTAAAATTAAATGTAACCTAACTGCTACAGAGTTAGTAATTTTTAAGAATACAATGCATGCATACAATCTACAAATACACAAACTGCAATTCCAGACGTTCGCATCTATTTAAATGTATGTCTTTCTAGTCAATGTTTTGTTACTTTGGATGAGGTAATCATTTTTTATGTAAGAAACATTCATTAAGATATTATTGTGAATTCATGACGCTATGAAGTATTTAATACGTATATGTAGCATTTATAAAATTATGCACATAAGTTTTATATTAATTTCTCAGTTAAGTTCCCTGAAATTCGCTAGGAAAATAAGCAAAAATCGATGTCATAGATCCAACAGAAAGATCCACGCAACATCTTAATGACGAGGAGTTGTAGCAGGTGCTGCTTATCGCAAGTTCTCGCTCGTCTCTTCAATCAGAGCCATCTGGTGGTGAGAGCTGGCGCAGGTATATCACTTTCTCGCGTGTCTCTCAGGAATTTGTCGCTTGTCGAGCTCCATCGGCAAAATTTTGAAGCGTGCACGGAGTAGTTGTAGTTTGTTATCAAATTCCTAGCATCCATTCGGGGTTTTATTCCTCTAATGCATCTGGTGTGTAATTTACGACTTCTCCTCTGAAGCGAAGGGGTATGGAAAAATGCTTATGCGATATGCACGACCAAATCCAACAGCGCGAAAATTATAGCTGAAGATTTCCAAACAAGCGAGTGGTAAAGTGAACTGGAGGCAAAGAGCAGCATTTAATAGCTAGCTGGTCCTTCCAAACAAAATAAGAGGATAATTGAACTGGAATATTCGATCGATCAATAGTATATAGAAATTGTTGAGACAGAACTTTTTGGAGAAAATTGTTGCTGCAAGGAAACGTTGAAGCAAGATAAAACAGATGTTTGGAACATTAAAAATTTAGACCGTAAAATTAAAGCCATATTAAGGTATATGTACTCAATGCCATCGCTTATATCTAGACAGCAGTTAACATTTGAGAACACATGATTGCAATTTATAGCATTAGGATTCATTAGGGTTGAAACATTCAAAATTTGCATATGAGCAAGCACTGGTAAAATGAACATAATTGCCTGAAGATTACCTGACACATCTTCATATTGCATTCACTTGCGTATATTGCTGAATGAAATTTATATGCCGTTTGCTGACTTTCTAATCTTTTAGAAGAACACCAGTTATGTAGGGAAGAATGAATAAAAAGCGAGAATGGTTCCAGTCTCCCACTATTAAAGTTCGGTAGGGTTTTCGTAAGCTTATGTACTCGAACCACTTTGAATAAAAGCACATTTATGGAAAGTCAGAGTTATTTAATTAGATGTAGTGTGGGATGTATTTTACCAATCATAATTAAACAAAGACTGAAATTACTTGAATTATACGTATAAATGAATAATTATATTCCATTTCTTTGGGCATATATTTAACATCTGCGGCGAAGGATTTTAAGCTTCTTAGGTAAATCGAAATGCAATTATTTTAATTTTAGAGAATAAAAAAACATTAATTCTTCCTAATAATCCCTGCATAAAGGATTCAGCTCAGTTGATGATGAGTGGGGATACCTGGTTTTTACCCCTGGCAAACAGGTAATTGTCCCACGCTCATCAATAACTATGTTTATTTAAATTTTTATTAAACATAACCACATTTTTTAATTTTTTTCACATTAAAATACATAATTTATTTGTATAAATTTTGAACGATGTTTATAAAAAAGAGGAATAAAAAACTATACTTAAATAGAATCTTAAATAGACGTAAAGATTATAAATGTAATATATTCATAAACAGCGCATCACCAATTGTTTTTGTTTAAAAACAAATACAACACTGAAATAAATGCTTATGTTTAATTTAATGTAATGCGGCTTAAGTTTGCAGTTTATGCTTGACGTCGATTTGCATGCAAGCTTGATTTATTTATGTGGTCATATTTGAAGTTATTAATAATGCTACGTTATTTGCAACATAATAATACTTAAAAAAATCAGATAATGTGACAAATATTTTATTTTCCTGCCTTTGATTTCAGTTTAACAGTAAGGTTAGAACTTTGAAACAGCTTCTAGAATTTGCTGATAAAATTGCTTCTAGTCTTTTTCAGACTGTCTTGATTTCACTTCTCTTTTAACAAACCAGCAGCGAAAGTTTTAAAATGGGCTCTAAATGACTTTCCTTAATTCATATAAACTCTGAAGGAGATGATTAGAGAAGTGAGGCCCTTAAATTTAACACTTTCGTTTGAAGTAGCTGCGCTGATTCATTTCCATGTGGCACAAGCATTAAGAATATGCTTCTAATGCGACCGCACTCCATTAATGAGACATATACTCAAACGAGATCATTAAAGGAAAGATAGTCAAAAAGGGGATGGTCCTGGCCTTATATATATTCCACAATTCCATAGCCGCAAATGGCAGCAGATGATATTATGATGATGAGTATCGGCATTAATATGCAATCTGAGATACGCCTTTGAGTTTTGAGCTCCTTAGCATTAGATTATCTCAAAGAAGCGAAGTGTGTTTGGGAATAAAGAAGTATGCATTTTTAAGAAAATGTGAAATATACTGATGCGATTATAAATATTATCTTTAAAAATGGCACAAAGAATAGTGTCATTTCCTTGAGAAAATCGCATACAAATAAAATTCGAAACTCGAAAATCCACTTGATACAAGATACTTAATTAAAGATTGAAATTATAGCAATACACTGCTTATGGCCGTATCCAGTAAAATGCAATATTTCGTCTATGCAATATTTCAATTGCTATTTTCAAATAACTTAGAAACATGCTAATTTTTATCCTACTCTAATGAAGTATCCACCACAACACATTCACTTGCTGCAGTGCTTCTGGCATTCTGGGAAGCATTAGTATAAAGTTTCTTTTAATATCTGTCATAGAGTCGCATTTAATACCTGCTAGTGACATCTCATGTGTAGTATTAATTTAGTTATCTGAAATCATAGCTCTCGTAAAGCCAACATGGTCTCAGGATGAAAAAATGGCAAAAAACTTGGTTTCGTCAAAGTAGACATCTATTCAATTTGTATCCTTAAATGACCTTTATTCAAAATACTGCACCACGCCGAAAAACCAAACATTACATTCTAATTTAATTAGCAAATCCTTCAAGGCAGTTGAAAATGCCATAAAAACTGCAGATTTTGAAATTACATATCTCCGTCAATGTTTATTATACGGCACTCAAACTTCATATAACTTTATTTTTTCATAACTAATATAAAACTTTCCCAAACGTAAGTATAGGATCCAGGCCATCGCATTAAATGTTAGATTCCCTTACTTGTGGAACATTAATTAATCTTAATTAAGTATTGCCGAAACAAGAATATTTTCGTCATTTAAAACACTTCCGTAATTGGAAGTATAAGACTACGACCAATGATTGCAAATATAAAGATCAGGTAAGGACTTTTAGCCGTGTAAGATGTAGGTATACACATACTATACATGGGTTTGGTACTGGCGATTGCAGTAAAAACGAGGTATAAGCCACTATATATTACAGCAGTCCCATATACAAAATTTCAACATTCTACTGCTAATCGTTTTTGAGCTATGCGAGATGCAGACATATATACATATGTAATTATGTGCAGAATTCACAAAAGATCCATTTGAATGCATTATAAATTATTTTACAAACCGTTTTAGGAAAAAGAATAATTTTTTCTGTTCTTGCGTACAGACATCACACTAAAACATCATATAAATAGATTTGGGAGTGGTAAAAATGGGTATTTTCGTTGAAATGTGACACTCGCAATTTTTTGCGATTACAATACTTCTTTACTTTAAGTCATTCAATAAAGTGAAAACCATACTGATATCGCACACAGGATCATCATTTCACATACCATCTGTTTACATACTTTAGCTATATATCTTTAATATATTAAGCACACTTCAAAAACGGTCAGATCGATAGACCAAATCAGGAGATCTGTGGTACATCGGTTATCCTCATTCTACAAAAAATACATTTCCTCTAACTCTTCAAAATACACATTATTACTTTCATTAGAAATGAGGTTCTAATAACCAGTCGTAAAAATTACGGTTTATTGTTCATTTATAATTACATTGAAAGGACTTCAGTTTATTAGATGACAGCAAGTGCCATTATTTTTGCTGAAGCCGAAAAGGGAAACTTTTATTCGATTGCATTGCAAAAACAATATTTAAAAGGCGCAATTTCTGAAAACTACATTTAGACTTGTGATAATTGCAAGAGTTCTAAATTTAATAGTGATTTAAATGTATTCCTTTGAATTTATAATAAACTTAATAATAAAAAAATCATTAAATTCGGAAAATCAATATACTTGCAGTCATCGATTGTTGGAAGTTAATTTCATTCCTTAAAGGGAACCTCAGAAAAATCCAAAAACGTGTATTTTTACAATCTTACAATATTTTTACTCTTTGAATACCTTATTGCATTTTCTCTTCAATGAACTTGAAATATTTTCCAGAAAATAAGTTACATTTTCCTGTTTTTTTAAGTATAGAAGCCTTCGAGACGGCTGGCAGACTTATTTAGAGAATCAATTCATTCTACCCTGAGGAAAATCAATGATCGAATTTTGCAATTCGCATTCTCAAAGCAGAGGAATATACGGAACCCACACATTCACTGAAGCCGTAAACATTTGATTTAGCTTTTTAGGAGATTTAATAGTTTGAAACATTGTCGGGCAG
>KK114791.1:310887-337808 GCA_000611955.2 Stegodyphus mimosarum
GACGTTATTTAAATGCACTACGCAATACTATAAACAAACTACACATTCTTTTCATTGGGACTAATAAATTTTATCGTTAGTTGTAATTTTAATGGGATATGGCACTTACGGCTTTACTCTGCTGTTTCATTTCATTTTAATTTATAATTTGTAAATTAAAGTGGACTTTATATTTTGTAACAGTTATGTTCACATATAAAACGTAAAGTCTGAGTTAATATTGCAAACCCTTTTTATAAAGCAGTATTTCTTTTAATTTGATAGCTTACAATTTGTTTATATTCTGAATGCTTATATAAACGAAAAAGTAAAGTTGTTCTTTGCTTCACATAGATTTAGACATTATCAGCCCAGAAGGGCTAATAATTTCGCTTTGGCATTTTGCGTCGATTCACTGTAAATGTCCGTATCACATTTTAAACTGTTGCCACCAAATGTTATCGCCATGTGTTATATTTAAAGAAATTAAATAATGAAGAATCTGCTTAAATGTATGTATGTTTCTCGCATTGTGATAAAGCAATGGTACCTAGAGCCCTCAAATTTTGAATAACGTAATCCCCTACCGAATATATGGGCATCTGGAAGCCCTAATTAAAATTTTGGAATTTGTTTTATTATCCATTTCATATTTTGTCAGACATTAAAGAATTTTTTATTAACAAACACAACGATTTCAAAGAGAGGAATGGTAATACTCTAAGCAAGGAAAAAAACATTTTTATCTCCAGCGCGCGAGGCTGTGTATCAGAAACTCTAAAGATATGCTCATTTTAAAATTATTTTGTGATATTGCTGTTGAATTGAATTTTATGGTTCAAGTGCCAAGAACATGATATTTAATAAAATAAAGGGAACACTGAAAAGGTTAAAAAACGTCCCTTTGGGCGTAATGTAAAATCTGAAACCTTTCAATTTTTTTTCAGTTTTTGTTTTCTTTTTATTTTAAGCAGTATTACATAAAGCTATCGGCACATAAGTATAAACTATACTGTATTTTGAAATCGAAAGTACTTGCTATCATTGTCAGTTGAACTATTTATTCCCTTCGACATTATACTTTTTTTATGTTGATACAGAAAAACAGGCGCCATATATATCTATATCTGTATCTCTCTCTCTATATAGATATAGATATATAGGTAGATATATATTTAGATATATAAATACAGAGAGAGGTAGTTAATTCATTAAATGAAGTGTTAAAAAGTGACTTTCTACGTCAACATCCAGCGCTTATGCAGCTAAGATTATAAATATTAATTTAAATTATTAATGTCGATTATCTCCTGTGAAATGAATAGTTAAAGCTATTAGAATAGTAAATTATTTAAATCCTTTATGAAATTTAGAGACTGTAAAAATGAGAATGGGATTAAACTCTGAAAATTAAAACTTAGTAAAAAGTCATCAAATGTAAGTGAATTAAAAATAATAATAAACTGTAATTGTAATATCGATTATTCCCTAGGAAAAGAATAGTTACGTTTCTATCTATAAGATGGCGTTGCTGAATTTCTTTCGCATATAGGAAATTTATTGATTTGGAATCAAAATTTTAATATTTCGTAGCATACATCTTTTTATTTTGATTTGGATTAAACTGAAATATACTGTTTCGAATTTTTTACTTAAGATAGGAAATTTTATTATAAGTAAAATTGTTGTATTTTTCTGTGTAACGTAACGCGAGACAAATTTTGCGAGAAAATATCGAGTATCGTATCTTACATTTTGGTACTACACATCTACATTCTGGTACTACAGATTACATTCTGGTATTACACATCTACTCGAAAAAACTATGATGAAAAAATACAAATACTGGGACAATTACATTTCACATTGAGTAAATAGGTACCTCGGTAATTTGGCGAGATATCTCCAAGCTGACGACGGTTTTGGCGATTTAATTCGTCCCCAAATTTAGCAACTGTTCCTAATTCTTACATTTAGAAAAAAATTATTCACATTTCAAAAAAGAAAACGCAAAAATGTTTTACTCTCGTACAGCAAACGTTGACCGAAGTATTTCGTATTAAGTTCGGGATCAAATTAATGGGCCTTACTAATATTGAAGAGCGAAATGTTTGTATACTTATTTAATTAAATATTAAACATCAGTTTAGAAAATTTTTCAGATATTCATTGAAGCGGATTATTAGGAAAATTATTGATCAATATATATATATATATATATTAATGCGAAGTTTGCATATATATATATATAAATAATTTTAGTGGAATATATGTAAATTGTATTACTTTTGTATAATGTGACATGAAAAGTCTCAAAAAAACGAAGCTCCATCGAAAACATAAGGTCACTGAGGCAGATCAATTTACTATTTATTGAGTTAAATAAATGGTTACAGCCGAAAACATCGCGGTGAAAACAACGCAAGGCGAAAACGTCATAGTATAAAACATCGTGGGAGAAAAGAAAGCAAGAAGAAAATATCGCAGTTCTAAAATATCGTAGTACAAAATATCGTCATCGAAAATAAAGCCGTTCAAAAAAGTTCGCAGTTTTAAAATATTGTCGTCAAAAATATTCTGGTAAAAAATAAAGCACTTACAAGTCATCGCATGACGATAACATGGCCCACACGTGAAGAGTAGTAAATGCATATTCGCATAAAGATTTGGAAGCGCAAAAAATATTAACGACACTTCAAGAATAAACGGAAACAAAACAAAACATAATTTTCACCAAAAGAATTTCATATTAACAAAATGTGAAAGAAAGTAATTTGATAATTAACTAAGCAATTTTATTGAGGTAACCCCATGCCGTTATTCATTTGCCCTTTTCTAAGCATTTTAGGCTGCAGTTTTCATGAAAAATGATGAGAGGAACTTTATAAAAATGGTTAATTTATTAAGAACCTTTGCTAAATAACAATGCAAATTCTTTACTATCTTCCTACACCGTAATTTCTAAGACAATAAAGCATATTTTTAGTAGCCGAAGAGGTAACTTTCCCATTTCTCTTGAAGAGCTTTCCAACATCCGAAGAGGGTTGCAGGTCAACGTCTGTACAATCCGCTTTTTAAAAGACCAAAAGCGCAAAAATCCATGTGTGATACATGAGGAGATTTAATAGGGATGTATATAAAGGGTATGAGGTTGATATCCGTTTCTTGTTTAATTTTGGCAGGAAATGAACAGTGGATTTTCGTGTGGGGCTGCTTGCTTGATGCAGTTTTTACTGATTGATCGCGCTGTGGCTAAAGAGAAGTTATTTCATATTTGAAAATTGGGTATAAAATATGTTCGTGATAATATCTGAAGTTTATCTTAACAGCTTTGTGCACTCTTTTTATTTTTTTGTCGTAATATAAAAAAACAACAATCATAAATCTCTTAGAAAAACTTTCTTTAGATTTTTTGAACTAGGTTCTAAGATTTTTTCTTCCATTTCATGATAATAAATGGATCTATTTTTATTGCGGTCATTTAAATATACCCAAGATTCATCTAGTGTGACAACATTTTTCCATTTTGCGTGAATTATTGTTTCTCATAGAGAATTCTGCAGCGCATTCTGCTTTCGGCGGTATGTCTTGGAGAAAAGCGACACACATTACATTTTTCGCCTTTTTAGGGTTCAAGTTCAGCCTTAATATCTTTGTTTTTTAATATTGTTGCTGAATATTTTAATGACTACACTACACAACTATCCTTTCCCTTCGAATATTTTCTTTTAATATTAAAGTTCTTACCTTTTCAGCATTCGAAACATTTCGTTTTTTAACTTGGATATGTATTTTGAACAATTTTTCTCCTCGAAGGCAAACTTTGGCTTTTTTTTGTCTTATTGATATATTATCTATCTTTGCTTTAGATGCCGAAAACTCACGGCTTTCGCAGCATTTTTGAATAACTAAATACAATAATTTTCTTCGGAAAGAGGAAAAACATAGCCCTCCGTCCATTGCTTTTTTACAAGCGCCAGTTTGCATGAAAATAACATTGTCAAATAGCACAATAAAATTGCAATAATAATAATTTGAAAAAATATAGTTGCAATTAACAGAAAAATTTCCAAGCTTGCGATTTTTTATAGCAAAGCAAAGTCGTCTAAAAATGTGCGAACAGACTCCGTAATTGGTGAAAACTCAACATTGAGCGATTGTGATTAATACGTTTTTTCCCACCTAGCTTGCGAATGTAATTTTTGTTTCGTTCAATTATTTCGTTTTCTATTTCTCTACACTAGGTTTCTTTGATTTAGAAAAAAATTATATGTAATGCAGTTCTTATAATTCAATTCATTATAGCCTGTTTAGCCACACGGCTGCATTAAAAATACAGTGAAAGATCCGCGAGTAAAACGCTTGGCTGTTCTATTTTTTCCCAAAGATCATAAAATCTATACTCAAAACCAGTATCATATATTTCCTGTATGCATATATGATGGCTAGTAATCGCCACACTTGTCTTTGACTTTTGTGACTGTCACGACGTCGAAAATATTTAGCTATTCCAGTAATATACCAAGCTACATTAATCTGTTAACGGAATCCAATGCTTTAAATTCTGACTCACAAGCAGCTCATACATGTATGGATGAACTGTCAGACACAGAATTGCGCGCTTTTAATTACTAATCGCCAAAAGGTAAATTATTTCTGTCTGAAATTACCTCAGCTGTACGTACATCAAATCACACATATATGTAGAGACATGTGCAGAAATATGTTTTTAAGAGACATCCAATCCTCGCTTTGCAAATAAACACGGTTCTTAATCTTTTTCGTTTAAGTAAATTTATTACAGATTCCAATAACACAATTATACGTAATTATACGTAAAAGTACAGTTAAGAGACACATATAATTGAACATCTGTTGCGTCTGTCTATCTTAACTTTTAAGATGCCTTAGGAAACGTTGTGGCACAGCGATATTATATTAAGTGGAATTCCCTGCAAACTGCAGAGATGGGGAAATGAAATAACATTTCTCCAAGCTTAACTAACCATTTTAATAAGAGCTTTAAATTGCGCTGAAATACATGTGAGAGTTAGGTAAAATAACTGATATCAAAATTTATTCTGTAATGGTGTTGCTGATGTTTTCTCAAAACGTCATTTGTCACATATTATTTAAAAGTTTTCTCTTTTTAACCTAATTTTGTTCATAAGTATTCATACTAAAATTTCCTATTTGTAATCATCTGTTAGGATGGTTATCCAATCATTCCTCTTTAATTTATAGTTTTTAGAACAGTTATTTATGCATGCAAAAGTAATTTTGCGCTTAAACATACTACTATATTAAGAATACTTAATGAAATCAACTTAAAATTATTATTATATTTTTATAAACTAAAGATACACGCAAAAGCAACAAAAAAGCGCAGAAGCTGGCAACAACAACAAACAAATAAGCATTTATGTTGAACATAAAAAGTGTATAAACAGTCAGCTTCGAATATAAAAGTTCGACAAGGATTAAAACCATTCTCCACACGACTTCTTTAATATAGAAATAGAAATTAAGAAGAAATGGACAAATACTTCTGTACCATTTCTACATATTCAGATCTATGAAGCGCGTCGTTTGTGAAAAGGAAATAAGTTTTCAAGTATGGCATATGAATACTGAAGAAATAAAAAACTGCCAACTACATTTTTTCTCTTCCTTTTATCAAAGTTTTATTCGGAGGTGAATGCATAATGTCGAAAATAGCAGAAAGAAGATACAAGGTGACAGATATAAAAAACTGGCATCACCTGGAAGAAAGAAATCTAAGGGAAAGTTTATATGATATTATTCGAAAGTATGTTAATAAAACTGAAACTTGGAAACATGTTAATAAAACTGAAATTATGAATTAGACCTTAAACTGAAGTTAATTTCTTTAAATTCTCTTCAGAGAGATTCGTTAGTTCGCTAATTACTGCAAGACATATGAAATCGCTATATCCAGATAAAATTCCGGAGCGTAGCTCTGTTGAAATGTTTTCGGCTGCTCCTGAAAGAGACCAAAGTATTAAGCAGTATAATAGGAAGAAATTGCGCAAGACAAATTTATTCCTATTAGACTCTTAATCATCAGATTTTGATTTAATTATTCAACTATTTTATCTTGATTATTACTGTAGATCATGCTATTATAACTTTAATAGCACCTATTAGAATATCTGCGCAACTTAGAAATAAGATCATTTTCTTCAGCTTTCTTAAAATGCGCAAAGCTTTACTTATAAACTATCGCCAGTTTAAGAATGAATATTTAATATCGCATTTTCCGTGTTTATGAATTATTTGATGTTATGAAACATCATGATAAAGTTTTAACATATGATGCCTTATCGTTAAAACATGTGAAAGTTCACTAGTTCTGTTCACTAGTAAAATTCGTTGGAAAAGGCTTGGTTCCATCGGCAATTTTAAGAGCTCGAATCTTTGCTTCCAGAACACTAAAGGAGGTATGACTAATATTTGCCCTCGAAGGAAAGGAACAGATGAAGCAAACAACTTAAGGGACCAAAACCTCCTCCTCCAACAAAGATTATACAGGTCTGGCGCTTTCAAGCAGTTATCACACTTTCATTTGTTTCAGACGAACTATTGTTTCAAACAACATTTCTATCTGCTTTACCACTGAAAGAAAGACTCGCGACTTTTTCCTTCCTTTTGCAAATATTTTTAAGTTGTTCGTTTTCAACAACCAATCAACTATTCTCATTGAAATCCCTATTATCAACCATCATTTGTAATAGAAATATAGTTCCCCATTTACATGGTAACTCCAGTGTGATTCGTGGTGATTGGTTGTTTTATATCATGTGTCAATGCAGAGAAATTATTCGAAAGAGTTGTCTTCCGAAATGTTTGAATGTGTGATACGACCTTTATATGCCAGCTTTAAAAACTGAATGTTCTTGTAAAATTACAGAAAGAAAAATCGTATTTACCTAGCTGCAGTCAGAATAGATTTATTGAATTTTTTCGCTATCATTCCTGATCCTAAAGTATTATCATTGTTGAAGTAACAGACCTTTGAACTTTGAACTAAAATTTCATACTCGTAAAGCGCTATTCATATGGCTAAACATTTTGGAAATTTACTGGTCAAGAAAAGTCTTTACAAAACCATTTAATACACTTAAAACACATACGAAATATTCTTAATAAATCTTTGTCTCACTAGGTCATAATCTATTTATGTAGAAAATATTCTTCAAGAATAAATGATGATTCTTTAACGTTACATTAAAGTAACTTTAACGAATCATCATTAACAGCATTTACCAGCAGATATCATTTTTTTGTAATTATGGGAAACTTTAAAAGACGGAAGGCAACAAAAACGGAAGGTAGGATATTTCCTTTATTAAACAAAGATACGGAAATAAAAACTAAAATATAAAAAAAATAATCTAAAAGCTATCTCTAATCGGACTAAAAAGTATGAAATAAAATAATTTGACTTCTTGACCGCAACACTCAGAAATTGCCAGTGGCTCTTAAAATTCTTTAATTTATGTTTGCAATTTTTTAGTGTTATTATCAAGAAGCCATGATTATTTTATTTCATATTTTTTATTGCAATTAGAATTAGCTTTGAGAATATCTCTTAGGTTTTATTTTGATGTCATAATTATTTTAAAGTTTCGATTTGAAATTTATTAAATATAGTTTTCTCTATTTATTAAGCATCAGATGTTTATTACAAAATTGTAATTTCACTCAGTTTGAATTACATTTAGCATAATCTATGATTTGTGTTCATATATAACATCAGATTATTATCATTATAATCCTAATCGATTATTTTTACAAATTCTTAATGTTTTGTTTATATTTAAAATCTGAATCATCACCAAGCAGTTTTCAGTGCTGCATGCAAGCAGATTCGACAGAACGTATTATTATGAACATTAAATTAATTAACAATAGAATTAAACATTAAAATAGCTTTCGATAATAATGAAAGAACAACATGCACAATTTTTAATTATGTTTGCAAAAAAAAACATTAACTTCAAACCACTGCATTTTCTGATCATGATACCAAGTTTGGCATATCCAACAAAAATCATCTCTGAACGGGATGCCCGAATGCAGTTTTAAAACATTTGAATGTTGGATTTAGTGTATCATACAGAAATCCGAGTCACCAGGCATTTTCCATGCTGCTTGTTCAGGTTAATAGAAAATATTTCTCCTAGAGTCGTTTCGACCGCAACAACAGTTCTTACTTGGGCGTCCAACACTTGCTTGTTTGGAATTTGATTAAGGTAGCCTTTCATGGACATAATTTGCTTCTCTTTAGAGGTGTGTCGTACTAAACAATCTGTGAAAAAAGCATCAGTATCAGTTTGTAACATGATCGTTTCAAGAATCGTAAATGACATTGTAGAAGCCAGTCACCATAGCACAAATGTTCCTACTTGTCATATTTCAAAACGTTTAGAAATAGATCATAGTTTTATGCTAGTATCCGCCTAAAATTTGCCGTCTCTAACGAAAAACGAATTCACCTGCATATTTCTTTGTAAGACACACTGATCATTGCCGATCATTTCATTGTCAACAATATCAGAAACCAGTTTCTAAGTAAAATATATGATGATCTGTAAAAAGTGTGAATCTCTGTTGATTTCAAGTGCAATTAGTTAATATCCGCAGCAAATGTATTTATTTCTTAGTATAACCTCTTTCACGCCGCTCTTTCCCACCATACAGAATTTGGTAAGTACATGAACTGCTGGTCGAGAGTATGGTAGATTAGGCGGAGAAAATAGTCGGGATTTTAGGCAACAGTCACAGATGGTAGGGTCTTACAGCGATCGGAATTCTAATTATGCTTTAAAGTTTTCTTAGTTCAAACTTTGATACACAGAATTCGATAAAAATTTAATAACTTTATTTTCCAAGGTTTACAAAAGATTCACTCGCCCCTTCTCGACAGTTTATTTCATACATATTACGTTTCAGTTAGATTGCCTGGATACCATTCCTGAAAGTAAGACCTTCCGGTTATTTTTAACATGTGTGTTTGAAAATGAGTCTGATATAAAATAAACTAAAATAGGTTAAAAGCACTCTGAAAAACAATTATTGGCTATACTATTGCAACAAAAATAAGCGTTATTTTCAAATCTTTTAGGACTAGTTTCCATGTTTTGAATCGAACCTTCTTCATCAATTGTACGAGACTAAATGACGAAAGAAGAGCCTGTGGCTCCACAATAGCGTGAAATAAACATCTTGCGTTGGCGAAGGCAACTTTCTAAAAGCGTCTTACATTCATGCAAACTTTCAATTGTAATTAGGGATCCAAACTTAAAGCCGCCTTTACTTTCAGCTTTTAAGAAATTGATTCCATAGGTGTTTTCATTTTTTCTTTGTATATGACGCCAATAACTTAATTTCTCAAATTTTCTAGTGAATTGTTATCGCGCGAGCAAAGGCTTCTCTTTCGCCATTTTCACTCCTGCAGCTGAAGTAGATTCAATTCAAACCTCTGAAACTACTCCTACAAATTTTAAAAATTACACTGATTACTGTTGCACTGGTAACTTCAGTAAACAGTCTAATTCTCACAATTCCGGCTTTATTCAGCAAGTCATGCTAACTGCTGTCAATAAAGATTGATAAATATGGTAGATTTTTATGATATTTTCTAAAATTTTCGTAAAGAAGTACATTTACCGAACGGAAAGACCAGAACAACCTAATGTGAGAAACATAATGTAAGTGTGTAGAGTCATTCGGTTTTTTCAAGCAGGAGACGTGAAAAATATGCAATGCCTTCGCCGAAACTCGAACCTGCACCTATCGAACACAAGCCTAGAGTGCTACCGTTACACCACGGCAGTATGCTGGAAGGCCAGAGAAAATACCACTTTTATAGAGCGACTGTGGATTAGGGGAGCAAATTGCCAGATCTTGGGGATGATAAATTATTGTCTACCACCTTTTTTTTAGTTCGTGCGCTACTTGTAAAATCATTAGTCCAAAGGGGCAATTTGCCCCTTTGGAATTAGGGAAGGATTATTAATTTCGTTTTGGCATTTTGCGTCTATTCACTGTAAATGCTCGTATCACATTTTCACTGTTGCCACCAAATATTATCGGCCTGTGTTATATTTAATAAATTAAATAATGAAGAATTTGCATAAATGTATGTATGTTTCTCGCATTGTGATAAAACAACGGTACCTAGAACCATTCAATTTTGAATAACGTACGTCTCTACCGAATATGGGCATCTGGAATTTATTTTATTATCTCTTTCATATTTTGTAAAGGTTTAACGAATTTCTGATTAACATACTCAACGATTTCAAAGCCAGCAATGGCAACACTATACAGAAAAAAAAACATTTCCATCTCCATCGTGCGAAACTCTGTATCAGAAATCTAAAGATTATTTTAAAATTATTTTGCGATATTGCTGTTGACCTAAATTTTATGGTTTAAGTGAGAAGACCGTCATATTTAACGAAGGAAAATAACACACAAAGTGTTAAAAAAAGCGCATTTGGTCGTAATGAAAAATCTGAAAACTTTCAGACATTTTATTATTCATTTGAGATTTTCGTTTGAAGCAACAGGGGTGAGTAATGTGCAGTACCCTCGCCAGGACTCGAACCATGAACCCAGGACCCGAACGCTTCGACTATGCTTCTAATTACACCGCGAAGGCAAGCCTGAAGGAGCAAAATACCTTATATTAAGTGAATCAATAACATATGCTGTATTGATAATATGCTGGTAGAACGAACAAATAAATATTTCTGATTAAAATGTATTCTCAATGAATTATGCATGAAGTTTGAAAAATAATTTATTAATGTATAAAATATATTAATAAAATTCTTTTGTTAATGCAAATAAAACAATATTTTATTAGTGTATATAATACATTAACAAAATTATTTTTAAGCACATATAATTCTTGCAAACGGTAATCGGGAATTTAATTATGCAAGTGCTTTAGCGAAAATGTTGCAGTTAAACATTGCCCTTAAAAATAGTTTATATTACATTTTAGTGAGCATTAGGCCGTTAAATGTATGCAAAGAGGTATATATAAACATTAACCCTTAAATAAATAGATCATGTTTAATTAAACAATATCGACTAACGATTGTCTACTGATCCTTTTGGCCAGAGCCATGGTATGGTGCAAGAAAAGTATTTACCACTTCACTGGAGACGGCTATCAAATTTACATTAACCAACACCGGCTCAATAAAGAAAATAAAACCGTTTAACTTTTCCACTTTTTACAAGAAGACTGGAGATAATGAAAGCTTGGAGCTCTGCCAAACTTCTACGTTATCCTCATCTTCGAATCCCAAATATCCCATCATGCAACATTTTAATTTGAAGAGAATACAAAGAAATTTAAAATGGACGATAATGTTACTAACAATGATGATCATTATAAAAATGGCGTTTTCATAGAACAATTGCAATAAAAAGTATCTAGCGCGTGGCTTTTCTACATGTTATTGCATTCGTCTGCAGTTTTTATAAAATGTTCAGAAGGTCTTCTATTTATCAAGTATCAAACTGGGATTTAAAAATCTAACAGGAGATACCATGTTTTAGCTTTTAAAGCTAGGGAGCAAAATATGCTTAGACATAATAGGTATGGAAAAGAAATCATACGTTTTTGAAAACGGGTTTGAATAATT
Organism: Stegodyphus mimosarum; assembly: GCA_000611955.2. NCBI lineage: Eukaryota > Metazoa > Arthropoda > Arachnida > Araneae > Eresidae > Stegodyphus > Stegodyphus mimosarum. The sequence goes on from KK114791.1 coordinate 322,554, forward strand.
CAACAATACTTGAAAGTAAATGTATTGTATGCAAAAAAAAATGTTTGTATTCCTTTCCTAATTTGCTTAATTATCTTTTTCAGTTTTTCTCTTCGCTTATGAATAAATAGCAACGTTTATTGTAAGTTATTAAATGTTTTTGTTACGTTTGATTACATGCTGTCCCTTTTGGTATCATATACTTAAGCATAGAATCCAGAAGATCATACAAAGTAGTTTAGCAGAAAACGGTTCGTTGTCAGTATTAATTAAGCACTTAAACATAATACGTTTTAGCTGTTTGTTTTGACAGATAACGTCATGATTATAAATCCTTACAGTAAGAATAGTCTTAGCATAATTAATGAGCTAGCGGTTACCCTGCTTGCTTGGTATTTCTGATTAGACACATCAAGGAGATTTGCATAGTAAATGATTAATCCTGAGAGAATAAGTCTGGTGCTTTTTCTAGGTTATAATAATACTATAATCTTAAGGCAAATGGGCAGTACATTGTTGTTGTATCATCAAAATCAATTCTTTTATTTTAATTTGGGTTTCAAAGCTATAACCATTGCTTAAGAAATAATTGCATTGTTTTGTTATCCAGTTCGATTGCATTATTTTATTCTACAGTACTTCAGATTGAAGGTAGATCTCAGTTCTTGCGTTTCATGTAGAAATATCACGATATGAATATTTAATTGTGTTTTAAAGCCTGGAAATTTTCTTACCTAGTTTAAAATCTTTGGGTTTCAAATTCTGATTACATGTATGAGGATACATTGAGGAATCCTATCATCAAATACTTTTCCGTCTTTTGTGTAATAAAATATATATGTATATGAATATTCAGCTTTGAATCAAGCCAAATGTTCCTTTAACTAGATTAATTCTTTCCATTTGTAAATTATAATAGCTGATGATATATTGATGACGACAGTTTCACTGAGCGTCTATCTGCTACACAAATTTTAGAAGACTACTCCTCATATGTATTCATTACTTGTTCTACATTATTTTCAGATATGATACCTTCTGGGAGAAGTTTGCAAAGCTATCGGAAATTTCTTGGTAAAGAGAGCATTTAATCTTTTCCGTGCAATCTAATAAAAATGCTAATGGCATCGCTCCAGACATTTGTAACACAATTGTAATTTCAAGAGAGTCGTCTGATTGCGTTATTGTTGCCATCTTCCTCGAAATTATCTTCTCTTGAAATTGGTATTGTTTTCTAGCAACATTATTTTAAGTAGATATGCTTATTGTTTTGAGATATGATTGAAAATGTTCTGAAATAGTATATGCAGCTTACAGATAATTTAATGAAAGGTTTTTGAATAAATTTCTACACGGCTTTATTTAAAGCTTCTAACCATCTAGCAGACAAGTCATTTTAATACTGCTTGCAAAGTACAAAACATAATTTAATACAAATTAAATTTTGTCGGAAAATGTTTAGATGTTATCATTTTAGCCTAAATCATAATCTCCGTGGAATATAAACATAAACGTCTTTAAACAACAACAACTTGCAGAAATTTTCTGATGCAATTATCTGTACATGCATAAGTATATTATAAATTTGAATTAATATACGTTTGTGCCTGTTACTATTGTCTGAAAATGAAGATTAAAAGAGTATATTTGAGATGCAATGGTTTTGCTTCTTTTTATCCTGAGAATAAATGTTGTGCCTAAGAATATTGTTTATGTTTGCAGCTTACTCAATCTAGGTCTTGCATAATAACACGGGTATTAACAGGAAGGTTTTGGTTCACGTAAAAACGAATAAGCAATATATGTTTAAAGTCACAAATTATAAACTGAAACCCTTCTAAGACGATTACATATCTTTCTGTGTAATTCAGGTGTTCTGTGAAGATGATTATACGAATAGCATAATGACTTTTGATGTTTAATGTTGCTATTTGCGTTGTATTCTTAGAAAGACTCTGGCCCATTTCAAGCTTTTACAGTTGACGCGTATTTAAAATGGTCTCATTTCAGGTTTTCGTGATGCGGTAAGCCAGATGAGTTTTCGTTTCAGCCTTTATAGAGTCAGTGTTAAATACAAAGTTATGTAAGTGATCAAAGGTTACATGTGAAATATGCATGAAATAAAATCAATGACACTCCACTCATCGAACTTCTTCGTGTCCAGACAATGCTTATATATTATACATATTAACGACTCACGATGCTGATGACGAATACAGTAATTATAAAAAAAATATTTGATTACAATTCAGTGTTATAGTTATCCTGAAATGTAGCCATGTAGATTTCTCCAGAATTATCGGGAATAAAATACTCTGAAAATTATGCAATTTAAAAAAAGAAGAAAACAGTGAACTGTAAAGAACTGAAATGGCAACAAATTTACTAATGTAAAATTCTTGTTACGAATTTTGTATTTAGATAGATAATTTTATCAGAATTATAATTAAAATTATTGTATTTTTCTGTGTAATGCAGTGCGAGACAAATTTTAAGAGAAAGCTATGCCGGAAAATTAAGAATACAGCAGCACGCGCATTTAACATTGAGTAAATGGATATCGCGGTAATTTGTATTGAAAATGAATAAATTTAATTAACCATTATATTACCTGTAACCGTTGTTACACACTGTTATTGCTTTCCAGTAATTTCGAGAAACAGAAAGTATTAGAAATATCTCCCTGCCGGTTGAAAACTATAAAAGGTCAGACAGAGAACATCTGAGTTCAGTTGCTTAGTTATTGATATTGCAAGTTGTTACTTCCGCGTGAATTGAGATATCCGAGTTAACTTTATCTTCAGATGCTCTTCGCTTTGAGTTTAACGATCTTAATAGTTTGAAGTGTAACTACTCATTATACGGTGTGATACTGTGAACACCTGTACCTGTCATGTAATATATACTTATCTTAACTGTAATGCTTATCCTAATTTAGTATCAGTAATAGAAGTATACTTATCTTAATTGTAATGATTATCTTAATTCAGTTACCAGTCATGGAAGTTATTAATTTGATTTTATTAAATGAGCTTAAATTTTGCTTTGTTGAAAAGTAATTGCTGTTAATTTAATATTGGCAGTTTTGGTTAACTCTGAATTTAAGTTGCTTGTGTTAATTTTTCTTTTATGCTTAAGGTTGTTTGGTTAACTATTTAATTTTGTTCTTAGACTTTTAATCTTAACATGGTTTTTATAATATTTTTTTAACGCTTAATCGTAACTTGTTTTTTATAGTGTTTGTTTAATTTCTGGTTAGGTTGACTCTTAAGATCATTTTCACTTTGAATTTTAAAGTTCTTTGTTTTACACATGATTATAAAGTTTAATAAGTTTTGCTAACGTAACCCTCTTTCTGGTAAAGTTTGAATCCATATTTCTGACTCCATATTACCAATCCATATTTAATTGGTAAAGTCCTTTATGGTGTTGTAGAATCATTCTTGAGAAACATGAATTTAGCTGTGCAATATTTATATTTGAACTGTAGAAACTTTCTTCAACATGAATTTCACTGTGTAATTATTATATTTCTACTGTAGAAAATCTTCTTGAGAAAGATGAATTTTCGCTGTGTAATTATTATATTTCAACTGTAGAAACATTCTTCGGTGTTTAATTTAATTTAGAAATTAAACGCAAGTTTTTAAATTCGTTTTCACAAATTTTTACGTTGTGATGGGAAAAAGGATTTATTACCTTGTTTTCGAAATTTCCCTGGAGAAAAATTCTCAGAATGCATACCTATGCCAGACAGTTGTCTGGAAATTTCCTTAACCGAGTTCAAATCTGCACCCTGCTTCTAAAGTTTTTCTTTGTATGCAGCTACGCCACGCCGGGGTTTTGTCACTAGGCTAATTGGGAGTCCGTTAGGCTTCCACCCATGCAAGAGTGACACCATGTGTGAGCTAGCTGAAGGAATGCGTTATTTCATTCGTAGAAAAAAGTAGATTGACCTCATGCACCGATTGTAATTCTTGCAAGAAAAGATGTATCCGACATTCTCAGGCAAACACCAAGACCTTTATACCTACTGCCATGGTTTTTCCTCATAGGGTTGCTTGCAACTGGCGACTTTTGGAACTTCAATCATCGCCAAGCCAGGGGCTGGCAAGAAGAAGAAAAAGAGCCTGCAGCAGTCTTCGAGAAGGGGAATCGGAATTTTCGCCAGACAAGAAGCAGTTGCTGAGACCGAGAAATTGTTCGAGAGAGCTCTGTCGAAGGCAAAATTTGAGAAAATGGCTAAAAACGTTTACGATGAGGAAACCAACGAGGGTCGGAAACGCATGGAGGACCGAGTCTAGATAGAAAGGACGGAAGGCCCAGTTTTTACTGCCCAGTAAATACTAACTTGCATTCTTTTCTCTTTAGAGATATCCGTGAAAAAAATAGGATGTCACTACTCACCTTTTTATTGTCATCAAAATAAGGAGAGCTGCTTTGTCACAAGTAACTTGATTCTTGCGGGGCCTCCCCCTCTTTGTATAAAGGATATTTTCTATCAATTTCTCTGTTTTACACCGGCAAACCACATCTGTAACTACCACCACTTATGTATCAAAAATATTATAGCTAGTGTGTTTATAAAGGGATATTTTCTATCAATTTCTCTGTTTCACACCGGCAAACCACATCTGTAACTACCCCCACTTATGTATCAAAAATATTATAGCTAGTGTGCTTACTTCCAATAAACGTTAAGTTTAAATTTACCTAAACTTGTTTGTTTCACTCATATTTTAGAACACCGGACCCAATAAATTAAATTAAGACTTGAACGGGTTATTTATAATGCTTTACACAACGCTTAGGTAATTAATATTACACTTGTAGTATTATTGTAATAGTATTTCCAAATATACTTGTTTGATAATTTTTTATCTTACCTATATTTTGTTTTCAATGTATGTCACACAATTTCACCCTCTGCAGTAGCTTAGTGTTGATATGATTTAAAACTTGGTTTACACGATTATGGCACTCATAAGCAATGAATCGATGATGTTAAATGTTAAAAATACCATAACTTACGTATATGTCTGTGGAAAATTCTAGAGTTCTGAAACATTTATTTGATAAAAATTAATTTTTATTAACCTTTTATCGGACTTGGGCATTCAATCTGTTACGGACCTGTACGCTCGCAACAATATAATGTTCTAAGGACTCGTGAAAATGATTAAGCTATGTTGCTATTATAGGTTTTAATATAACAGAGTCAGTATTTTAGTTACTAAATTTTTAGAAATTTGAGCTCCATCAGCGAGCTGAATGTTGAGCCATTTAGAGAATGGATGCTTACGATCATTTGATGAATAAATTTAATACTATATAGCATTCAAACAGAAGCTACATTGTCGTTCCAGTCGAAAAAAGCGTTCTCCTGTCTACCTTAAAAGCCGCCGGTTTTTGATTCTCCCAGTTTCACGTAGGAGGTTTGAAAAATATGTGGATTTATTTTTTGAATTTTTACTTCTGAAGCGAATGAGAGGTTTTTCTAGCTAATAAACATTCTATGAGAACAGCTCAAATGTGGAATCAATTTAGTCGGTCTATACCGATTCAGCTATGAGCTTTGATTTTGATTTTGATAATTAATTTTTAAAGAACCAAATATTCTTTCGTACGTGAAACAAAGGCTGGAACGTCACGATTGCTGATGTTTTCATCGCGAGTACAAATTGACATCATGCTTAGAAATACTAGTCGCCTTAAGATGATATCATATGCACGTAGCAAGCGTCAGATATTTTACAGTATTTACAGTATTCTCGTTTTCAGTCAAAAGCATGTGCAATTTCAGTACGATTTCTAAAATAAGATGTTATCAAAAGCAGTGAAATTAACACTGGAAAAGCAAGTCTGCAAATTAATTGCAATTATATTATAGCGTCATTAGGTTATTTTGAAGCAGGACACATGACAATGAGGACTGCCTCTCGAATATGCCCCGAGTGTGCTAACCATTACACCACGAATGCTACTCCTCCTTTATAAAGGGCGACTGGGGATTAGGGGACCCATTCGCCAAATCCTAGTGGGGAAGAATCATCATACACCATCTTTTATTTCGGGCGCCACTGTAGAATCATTACGTTTTTTTTTTAAACAGGAGACTTGAAAAATGAGCAATGTCCTCGCCAGGAACTCGAACTCGAACCTGGACTTCTCGAATACGCGACGGGTGTGTTAACCGTTACACAACGAAGGCATGCTGGAAGGAATTGAGAAACTACCCTATAATATGTGACCAATAATAATATAATAATACTTATAATTTGTAGTCTGGTGCATGCTAGGCGTTCAAACCGACCCTCTTTCCAAACCTTATAATATGATTACCTGAAACAACTGAATTTTATAAAAATCTTAAAATTACTAGTAATAGCGCTGAGTAATAAAAATTATTCTAGCGTAAGTGATAACTATTTCTTAATTTAGTAGGTTGTTCAAGAACAGAGGCAAGCACTATTATGCGTTGAAAATAATTGACTTATACCATTTTGCTTCTCAGAATTTAATTACTTGAGCATTCAAAGAAAGACTTTTCTAAATTCCAATTAAGGAGATATTTTGTCTATTGATTACCCTCGTGGCCAAATGCAGAAAGGAATTTAATCTAGACTATGTTTTGAGTATTCAGATGTTGAACTAATTTAAGAAACGTTTTAAACAGTAGTCTTCTTTTAATTGATTTATTTTAATTTAATACTAATATTATTTTTCTAGATTTCATTGCTTTCATTTAAGTGTTATATTCATTGCATTGCCGTGGTGTTATTTTTGTATTTTATACTGCACTATGATCCTTGAAAAATTCAGCTCTTACAAAGTTTGCTATGTACGCCTTTTCATTTATTGATTTACAGACTATTAAGACACCTGCTTGAAAAATATTTGAACTCTTTACAATAAAACAATATTCTAAGAACTAGTAAATCTAGTAAACGCAATAATTTAAATTATTGACATCATGTTTTATTTTAAACTTTACAGCTTAAAGTGTTCTACATGTCACTCTGCCCGTTTTTAGTTCATATCATTCCATAAATGGCATGATTTATATACTGGAAAAGAAGAAATAACAGTGAACAGATCGCTCATTTAAGAGTCCGTAATTTTGTGCAACTGTTGTTTAAAGTAAATTTCTGATTCTTATATTCTGTTACGTGTTATAAAACAATTTGTTGAGGGCATGAACTCTTTGGGAGTTGAAAGAAATTTGATGATTATTTTAAGGGGAACATGTTTTAAATATTTTTCTATGGCGTGTTGCAAGAATCGCATTTTGTATCAGGGGTTTTCAATTTCAGGTATGACTTTGTAAATGTAGATACCTTAGCTATTAGAATTACTGAACATCGAACTCTAAAAATCTGCTTTGGTTTTCGGGTATTTTTTCCATATTAAAAAAGAGCACGTTCATTAGTTCTGATAACAAGGTTACAGGAAGTACGATCTTATATACTAATATATAAAGACATTGGCGATACAATCCTATTTAAAGATTAGGAGCACAGAAATCACCATACGATATAACAGTCTATATTTCTAGATTTACTTTTTTGATTGCCCGTATGAATAATTCATGCACTTTTGAAGAGTTTTTAATTGAACACCTGCTGAAATGCTGCTTTTAATGAACTGCTGCGATCCTAAAGATCCATCACGCCATTTGGAGCGTGATAAAACATTTAAACAAATTCATTGTGCTAAACGGACAAGATTTCTGATACATGTCATGAGAAAACTTTCTGACAACTACATACCTTACTGTTTCTATGAAGGATTCAATTTTAAATTACGCACTGTACAACATTTACCTCATCATACTATGTTGAAACATCTTTATGCAACTGCATTTTTAAGTTTTCATCGTGAGCCAATCACAAGTCAAATCGCCAAATTCTCGGTCAAAACTGAAACCAGATAAACTGAGCTTTTGTAGTTAAAAGTATGGAGAGTCATTAGGCTATTTTGAAGCAGGAACTGTGAAAAATGTGGAATGCTCTTGCAGGACTCGGACCTCGACCTCTCGTATATGCCCTGAGTGTGCTACCGTTACACCACGAAGGCATGGCCTTATAAATGCGGTGAGAGGTAACGTTAGGGATTGTGTGTCTTGAGATCAAACTTATATAGCTAAAGCTTTCCTTAGTTTGAGAAAAGCGGCTTTTAAGCTGCAATTATTATTACTTTTGAACGCATTTTGCAATGACCGTGATATAGCTAAATATTATTTATTCAGATACAGGTTAATTTAAGACCCACAGCAAGGATAATTTACCCAGAAAAGCTTTTAAGGGTAAATTATATTGTCCATCACTTTTCTCTAGTTATAAGTTTTGACCAATCAGCAAATTTAAACTATCATGGGCTTATAATTTCGTGCTCGTTCTAGTGAAGTAGACTTTTTTAATACAATTTGAAATTTTATTAAATTTCTTCCTCTCTCTCTGTATTTTTTACCTTAATCAAATATTTTGGATCTCTGCCGATAGTAATTGGTTGAGTTAGACAGAGAGGCCCCTGACGGTAGTTTAAGTAGAAACACTGTTCATTTTGAGGGATGATAGCTTTAGTCACTCAAAATTCAACATATAAAACCAATGCCAATTTAAAATTTAAATTCAGTCTGATTTTAAACTTTAAAACCACATGTTTGTCACGCATATAAACTGAAGAGCCCCGACGATTTTCTCTTGAAATTGAATTTTCCAAGTGAATATGTCTTTTACATCTGCAGCTAACGTTTATGTTAAGCTGAATATTTTCAAAAATGTTTTCTTTGAATATTTTCTGGTACAGTGTACTACGCGTGTAAAATGCTTTCTTTACTTGAATTTTCCATCATTTTCATGCTGTGTTTTAAAATGTAGCTGAAAAATCAGAGGAAATTCAAGCTGGAAAAATAATCTTGTTGGAAAAACGCATTAAGCTTATATTTAACGAAATGTTTGCTCTTTTAATATTCTTCAATCTCTTTGATTTAAATGAAAATCCATTTAAATCATGAGATGGCTGATTAAAATAGTAAATATTTTTTTTATGAAATGACATTGGATAGAGCCATTAAAATCATTACATAGATTTTTCTTTTTTGAGATATCTCTTTTATGTGACAGGCCACATGAGCGGAGAGGTTTCAAAGAAATAATATAGCGAATATTGAAAATATGTTTGACAAACTCTAACATTCTATCAAGAGTACTAAAGATGCGTTATTTTCAAATATTTTGTTATTTTGCTGTTATATTTTATATCGATAAAATGCTAAGAAAGCGATGCTTACTAGTAAAGCTAAAAAGACAAAAAAATTGTGTTAGTAGGATGGAATTCAAGAACAGATTAGTAACCAGCGACGCTCAGCGAGAGCATAAAAAAGTTAGCAAATCCTTTTGTTTGACTTTAAATATGGATCCTTTCAGATTTTCTTTATTTCTTGAAAAATGAGAAAATAAATTAAATTTTTGAAAATTTTATTGCAAGAGAAATAGAAGTTCTTAGTTCAAATACATTTTTGGTTTTGCTAATTAGATTTATTTACTAAAACAAAGATTAGAAACGAAAATACCAAACGTGAAATAGAAGAATATAACAGTATATAGAAAGAGGCAAATAAATGTACACATAAAAAGGGTAAGTAATTAAAATGTAAGAACAAAGGGCTTGCACTTTTTAAAATGCATCCAATTTATTTATGCATTTTTAATTTATATCAAATAAAACGTAACTACATTTCGATTCGATAGCATCAGCTACTTCCAGAACAAAAGTACGTTATTACTAAAAGCAAGCACTTGTAGGCAAAGAAACAGGAGGGTCTTAAATAGAATTATATGAGAACGCTGAACGTTTTATTTATGTATCAATTCTAATTAAATGGGTTTTATTGTAGTCATTTTGTTAAAAAAGTATAAAATTGCTTAGTGTTTGTTCCCACGGAGAATTTTAGTTGAATGCATTTTGAACAGTGATGTAGCAATGATGCTTGATTCAATGTAAAGTTACATTGAACATTAAAATTAAATTCCTATAACCAAAAATGTATATCATGTTCAGTCTGGAGAGACAACTAATAAATTCTGTTTTCTGCCAAGATATTTTATTTTCCGTTTCTAGTTTGGGTGAAACTGCATTATATATATTCTTTTGGAATAGTTTGAATGCGAAGAATCTTTAAGTGAATTTTAATATTTCATGCCAAAACGTATCTCGAAATGCGCAAACTTTACTTCTAATAAAATGTAAATCTTTGAAGAATAATCCAATTTTGATGCATGAATTCTGAATATCTTCTAACGTACGCTGTAATTTTATTTAGCAATTCAGTTATTCTTTCTACGTATTCCATCTTGATCTGGCATAAGTCTTCTGAAAATAAATTTGTAGCTAGAGAAAAAATAAATTGCAGTGGATCAATTTGCAAAAGTGCAATTTATATGTGTACGTTGTATATAAATAAATAAAAATATTTGAATTTAACAAATATTCTATATTTGTAAAAAGCAATTATAAATTTAAAATTAATTATAATTGCAAAAATAAAATTAATTATTGCTGTTAACTAATTTACAATATCATTTAAATTCTAAGAGCATAGTTCTAATTGAATTTAAGAAATTATTCATTTAGTTTCCTAATTCTGAGACATTTCTGTTCTTGCAAATACTTAAAAACATTGGAACTGTCTAATGACGAATATAAGTCAATTTAGAATAAAACTATGTTGCTAATATTAGTAAGCTAAGACTAACATTATACCGTGTGGACACGAAGTCCAGTATCATTACAGTCATTCAAAGCCCAGACAATACATGCGCTAGAACAATGCATTTCTTAAATCTTCTATATGTATCCAAGTTTATTCACAGTGGTTTTCTTTTTCAGATTCGAGTGTAACAATGCTTCAGGTATTCTATCAATAATTTCTTTTTATTTTCAGATTAAATGTAAGTGATAATAAAGATATCACATAGAAAGGAATGTTTTATATGATGGTAAACACTAACTTATATAATTTCATGGATATACGTGATCCAGCCTCTTCTCTAGTCTGAGGTCACTCAGTTGGAAACTTTACTTTTGCGATTTTATAAAATATTACGTCTATCAAATCCTTATTCTAATTAAAAATTAAATTAATAAATTTTACTATGAATTCACAGATGGGTCGTTAGCTGTGGAAAACTGCGTACAGGTTGATTATAATTAAAGTTGCAATTTCAAAGTACTCTAACTTTAAAACTATAGGTCAGAATGACTTGTTATTTTACCAGAACAATCCTGAGGTAATGGAATTTTGTTTGGAGAAGGAAAAGAATAGTTTCAAACTATGCCGATAGATAGCGCTGCCAGGGTTCACATTGCTGTTGGTATGCAAATTACTAAGACGTAACATGCACACTGCGGACATGGCTAAGATAAAAATGCAGTGCTCTAATGACACACATAAAATTTTGTCTGAGTGTTTCATCATGACTCTGACGAAGAGGGATCGTGCTCTTCTCGTGAAGCTTTTCTATCAGAATGGTGACTGTGCATTAACAGCTATTAAGATATACCAGACGTTAAAAGGCATAACATCCGGCCCAATAACTACATATGGCCTGCGGAAAATGATAGAAAAATTCGAAGAGACCGGTTCATTTGACGTGAAACGAGGTAGAGGACGAAAACCAGTTCCGAGACGGCACTGGAAAATGTATCCACAGCGTTACAAGAACAGACAAATAGTGATGCAGGAGTCAACAGTGCACGAGGAATTGGCCAAATGTTGGATATGCCTCTCAGTACAGTTCGTAAAGGCCTGCGAAACATCTTGCGCTGTTATCCGTATAAAAATACTTACGTGCAACAGTTGCTACCTGCTAACCTGGAAAATCGTGAATCGTTTGCACTACAATTTCTTCTCGAATGGAAGTGGATAATGAATGGCCTTAGAACAGTCTGTGGTCTAACGAAGCTCATTTTCATTTCCAAGGTTCTGTAAATACCCAAAATTGCAGGATATGGGAGACTTTGAATCCGTTCCTGCTGCAACCATTACCACTTCACTCTGAAAATGTCACAGTGTGGTGGCGTTTATCGTCGGTCCATTCTTCTTCGAGGAGACCCCACCTGCGGGTCCCATTACCTGCACCGTTACTGGCAAGCGGTATGAAGCACTTTTGCGTAACCATGTCATTCCGGCACTTCAGCAACGTCCATGTGTGGATCGCACAACATTCATGCAAGATGGCGCTCCTCCGCACATTGCTACTGGTGAGAAGCAGCTGCTGATCTCTCATTTCGGATGTGATAGAATCATAAGCCTTCATTTTCCAGCAGCTTGGCTGCTCGCCCGACTTAAACCCGTGTAACTGTTGGCTTTGGGGATATTTGAAGAACGTTTTTTACAGTGGGCGAATTGCTAATCTGGCCGACTTGAAAGCAAGCATCAAGCACCGCATTCATAGCATCAGCACAGATACCCTCCGATCTGTTGTGGAACATGCAGTTTTGCGCTTCCAATTAGCAGCGGAACAAGGAGGAGAGCATATTGAACAACTCATGCATTAATCATCCGTAAGGTGTTTGTTTCGTGAAGCATCTCTTGTCACTATCGCTGTTTTCTCTGTAAATACGTATTCTTGTCTTTTTGCTAGTAAAATTGTTATAAGCCCTTGAAGTCTATTGTTTCGTTTCGACTATACATCAGCAACAGCAATTTTGAACACTTACAGCGCCATCTATAGGCATACTTTGAAACTATTTCTTCCTTCTCTAAACAAGATTCCATTACCTCAGGATTGTTCTGATAAAATATCAAGTCATTCTGACCTATAGTTTTAGAGCATTTTGAAATTGCACCTTTAATTTTAATCATCCTGTATGCTGTGCAGTGTGTATTTAGAATGTCGGCTTCATGTCTTAAGGATTTAAGAAATAGTGCGCATGTCTGGGTGCACTAAACAAAAATAAAATTTTAAAAAGTGTAGAAGATTTTCATTATAAAATCTGATGTGGAACCACATGATTTCTTTGTACTGCCCATTAAATATAGACACTTTTGCTGCAACAATAAACTGATATAAAATATTGTTAGATATGTATTGTTAGACTAATTAAATATACACACTGTTATTATATATGTGGTTAGATTTCGTTATTTGTGGAAAATTACATTTTTTAAAATTTTGACAAAGCTAAAACATGAATAATTTCATTATTTAAAACGTTTCTGTAACTGAAAATACATTACGATTGCGAAAATAAATGGCGGGTATGTACTTTTAAGCCAGAAAAGGAAGTGAGTGTATATATATATATATGTTATGTAATACATACTTATCTTAATTGTAATGCTTATCTTAATTCAGATATCAGTAATTGAAGTTACACTTATATTAATTGTAATGCTTATCACAATTCAGTTATCTGTAATGGCAGTTATTAATTTGATTTTATTAGTTTGACTTTAATTTGCTGTCTTGAAAAGTGTTGTTAATCTTTTAAATGATAGTTTTGGTTAACTATGAATTAAAGTTGCTTGTGTTAAATTTTCTTTTATCCTTAAGGTTGTTTGGTTAACCATTTAATTTTGTTTTTAATATCTTAATCTTAACTTGTTTTTATACTGTTTAATTTTTGCTTAGGTTGACCCTTAAGGTCATTTTGACTTTGAATTTTTTACAGTTCTTTGTTTATTACACAAGTTGGTGTATAATGTTTAATAAGTTTTGTTTAACGTACTCCTCTTTCTGGTAAAGTTTTGAATCCATATTTTCTGACTCCAGAGGTAAGGTCGTTTATGGTGTTGTAGAAACATTCTTAAGACACACGAATTTAGCTGTGTAATTATTATATTTCAGCTGTAAAAACATTCTTAAGAAACATGAATTTAGCTCTGTAATTATTATATTTCTACTGTATAAACATTAAGAAACATGATTTTAGCTGTGTAATTATTATATTTCAGCTGTAAAAACATTCTTAAGAAACATGAATTTGGCTGTGTAATTATTATATTTCAACCGTAGAAACATTCTTCGGTGCTTATTTTAATTTAGTTAATTAAATGCTAGTTTTTGAAAATTCACTTTTCATAAATTATTACTTTGTGATGAAAGATCATATTTTAACGATTTGTTTTCGAATTGTCCCCGGAGAAAAAAAATACCTTCTGTTTCTACGAAGCTTATCTCTGTCAGACACTTATCTGGAAAATGCCTTACCAAAATGCTAAAATCTGCAGCCTGTTTCGAAAGGCTTCTTTTTTGTAAGCATTTGAACTGCTCACGGGATTTATCGCGAGGGTAACTGGGAATTCGTCAGGCTTCCACCCATGTAAGGGTGACACCCTGAGCGAGGCTCAGCGTCAAAAATGTATTTATTTCATTTGTTGCGAATAGGTGAATGACCCCATATGCCGATTATAATTCTTTCAGCTTAGCGTTTACCGCCCACTGCGGGCCACCTGAAGAGACCCTTCCACCGTCTGCCATGGATATTTCTCATAGGGTTGACTTGCGAATTTCGGAACTTTAAGCATCGTCAAGCCGGGGGCTGGCGAGAAGAAGAAAAAGAGCCTGCAGAGAGTTTTTGAGGAGAATCGTTACTCTTACCTGGTGATAGATGGCTGAAATCATTAGCAAAGAAGAAACCAACGAGGCTCGGAAACGTATGGAGCACCGAGTCTAAGGGTATGGAGCACCGAGGTTGAAAGGGCGGAAGGCCCAGTTTTTACTCCCCAGTATAAACTAAAATGTATTATTTTCTCTTTTTAGATATCAGTATAATCAAGGACGCCACTACTCAGCTCTTTATTTTAACCAAAATTATGGATCAGCTTTGTCACAAGTAACTTGATTCTTGCGGGCCCCCCTTCTTCGCACAATATATGTTTTCTACCAGTTTCTCTGTAAAACATCGGTAAATCACATCTGTAACTACCACCACTTATGTATCTAAAATATTGTAGCAAATGTTGATTACTTCCATTCAATATTAAGCACAAATTTACCAAAACGTGCTTGTTTTACTCATAATTTAGAACACTGGACTCAATAAATTAAATTAAAACTTGAACGGGTTAATGCATTTTTTTCACAAAGCCTAATTGTGAAATATTACACTTATTGTATTATTGATATGGTACTGACGGCTATACGCGATTGATGATCATTTATCTTACCGATATTTTGTTTTCAATGTATGTCACACAGTTTCATCCTTTGCAGTATCTTAGTGTTGATATGGTTTAAAAGTTGATATTATGTTTATACGATCATGGCA
>KK114791.1:337891-369597 GCA_000611955.2 Stegodyphus mimosarum
CCTCAACATGTGAAAATTGCTCAGTGTAGACAAAAGGTGAGAAATTTAAAACTAATTTTACACAAAGACCCAAAAGACGTGAAATTTAATACCAATAAATTTCAAAATACCCTGGTTTTTGTAATATTTAGGTTTTAATTTCACATTTCTTTAATTATTTTTTTACATATGTAAGAGCATTTTGAAATTTACTGCTACTGAATTTCACTTGTTTTCAGTCTTTATGTAAAATTGATTTTAAATTTCTTACTTAATATATATATACATATATAAAAGTTCGGTACTACTGATTGCAATAAAAAGAAGGTTCAGACAAAGGGCATGTAACTTTTTTTGTAATAAAGGGCTTGTTATAGCATTTTCATATACAAAATTGCAATTTCTACAGCTAATCCTTTTTGGGTTATACGAGCTTCAAGTTAATCGTTTTTTGGTTAAATGAGGTACATACTTATCTATATTCGTACAAACCGACATCACGAAAATATGCCTTTTGAATTCCTTTCAGAAAACGGAGTCGTTTATTATTTCCTTTCGCACAAAAGTCAAGCTAAAAATAGTCCAGATGGCTTAGAGAACCATAAAAATGAATATTTCTGTTTAAATATAATAACCGAAATTTTTCGCGATCACAATACTTCCTTTACTTTGTGTAAGAAAGTTAAAAGGATTGATTTAAGTTGTGTAGCCTTTGAGTTATGATTCCTTGTAATGCTACCAGATATTTTTCTTTACTCTCTTATTAGCAAGTACGATGTTACAAATATTACATTTAATATTTTGACATAATCAACACTAGTTAGACTAGGCTGAACTGTTTGCAAAAAAATTCTTCAATCTCCACAAGTAATCTGTTACTCTGTGTCATATTATGAGGCTATTCGAAAGTTTTTAATTTTAAAAATTTAAACTGAGGTGCTTTCCTTCTACACGTATTCAAAAAGTAATACAAGCGAAGTTCGCAGACTAGTACATACGCGATTTAAAATTCCTATGGATTATATTTCAGGAGGTAGAATTACTGTAATCAAGGCATTATTCTCGGAGCTTTTTTCAACCATTTTGGTTCTTTAATTTACTGCGCGTATGTACACTCCAAAAAACAAAATCTGAAAGATTTCAGATTTTAAATCACGTTCAAAGGCGCTTTTTTAAAAAAACAATTATGAGTTACCTTTATTTATTAAATATCATGTTCTTCGCACTTTAACCATAAAATTCAATTCAAGAGAAATATCGCAAAATAATTTTAAATTCAGTATATCTTTCGAAATTTCGATACACAATCTCACTTGCTGGAGATAAAAATATTTTTTTTTTTGTACAACGTTGCCATTGCTCGCTTTGGAATCCTTGAGTTTGTTACTCAAAAATTCGATGAACGTTTTACAAAATATGAAATCGATAATAAAACAAATTCCAATTGCAAATTTGGGCTTCCAAATGCCCATATTCGCAGTACGATTACGTCATTCAAAATTGGATGGCTCTAGGTACCTTTGTTTTATCACAATGCGAGAAACATACATACATTTATGCAGATTCTTAATTATTTAATTTCTTTAAATATAATACAGGACGATAATATTTCGCAGCAACAATTTGAAAAGTGAAACTGACATTCAGAGTGATTCGACGCAAAATCGCAAAACTAAAACAGTAGTCCTTCAGGGACAAAGCGCCTTAGGACTAAAAAGGGGGGGGACAGTTTTATATCTTCCGTTCTACTAGGTGATTGACTAAATTCAAATTGCGTTTTACAAGGTTTTGAAAGCGCGACTTAAGATGTGTATTAGATTTATATATAGCATTGTTCTCACATAGGTATTTTGACACAAAATCGGACGTTTTCTGAAATAACATATCAGTTTTTTTCCATATTTCGATTCTACGACTCAACTTATGCCTAGATATTAAATTTTGTAAATTTAGGTGAAAAATTTATGGAGATATTTAAAAATTTATCTTTGACGTATTTTTTCAGTTTCTGCCAAGAATAAGTCCCTTAACAGAATTCTTAATTTATAGTAACCTATTTACTTTCTTTTTTTTCATCGATGCACGAGAGGGAAAAAGGTCCATCCGTCATTCTTTCAATAATTTTAACGAAGTGCGTAAACCGCATTTTCGTTATTATCGCTTATTGAAATACACCAAATTTCAAAACGCGCCAAAATGTAAATTCAGGTATATTTTAGGAAATTTTGAATAAAAAACTCTAATTTTTGCAGGTATGCTTATAAATACTTTAAGGGGATGGTAAAAAATTCATAGGTTATAATTCAAAATGTTTCTTGAAAAATTTATAAATATTATTTAAAAATACAAATTTTAAAATTAAATTATTAAAATAGATGAATTTTATTTGGAATGAACCTAAATTTCGAAATGTGAAAAAAAAGAATAAAAAAAAAGTTGAATAAAAAAGACATATTAATAAATATATATCAAATTCAATTAACATGGAGAAGCTAAAGCTCATTTGAGAAAAAATCCGATTTTGTGTCAAAATGATTATATTACAACAATGCTATATGTAAATCTAATACATATCCTAAGTTGCGCTTTCGAGACATAAAAAGTGCAAGAACGGGAGATATAGAACTGTCCCATTTTTATCTTATTTTTCTATTCACAGGATACATTTATTACTGCGATATTCATTTCCTTCTTTGGACTCTATACGTTAGCACCTTATTTTCATAATATGTCGTATAAAAACAAAGACAGAAAGACATACTTGATTATTTAAATACACTCACGTTTGTGAAAATTGCTACACCAAGAAGGAATCGTCATAATTGAATGCAATTTAATACACAGTTGAGTGATAGTGGTACAAATAAATGATTAAATGTTCAAAGCAAACAAACAAGAACAAGAGATCAGAATCAGTATTTTGTGTGGCCACCACGCGCCGCAATAATTGCTGCTACACGACGTGGCATGGAGTCAAACAAAGTTTGAATGTCTGACTGAGGAAGAGCATTCCATATCGTTTGTACGCGTACCCAAAGTTCGTCTGCAGACGCAACAGGACGAGGATCACGAGCAAGACGCCGACCAATGACATCCCACACATGTTCAATTGGCGACATATCCGGGGAACACGCAGGCCAAGGAAGAAGCTGTACCTGCTGCGCTGCAAAGAAGGATTTAACAATCCGAGCAGTATGAGGGCGGGCATTGTCCTGTTGAAATACAGCGCCTGGCAAGCTTTGAAGGAAGGGAACAGCTTCGGGCTGTAGAACTTCACGGATATACCGGTTGCTGTTCAGATTGCCCACAATTCGTAGCAATTGAGATCGTCTATGATATGCTATGGCGCCCCAGACCATAACTCCGGGTGTTCGTCCACTGTGGCGTTCGATAATGCACTCCGGAAGGTGGCGTTCACCGGCATAGCGTCTGACACGAATGCGGCCATCATGGTACCACAAATTAAAGCGGGATTCGTCAGAAAACACGACATGCTGCCAATCAGCACGCCAGTCTCTATGCTGATTGGCCCATTGTAGCCGCAGGCGGCGATGGTCGTGCGTTAGGGGGATCCTGTATAAAGGAGTCCGTGCGCGCAGTCCACACTGCAGCAGACGTCTACGAATTGATGAAGCACACAATGAAACACCTGTAGCTATTGACCACAGTGCTGCCAATTGTCTAGAGGAAGCTGTACGGTCCGTCCGCGCCATGCGGACCAGGTGTCTATCATCGCGAGCTGACGTCACATTTCGGGGTCCACTCCCGGATTTCCGAGTTGTCCGACACTCGTCCGTCCACTGCTTCCAAACGCGCATCACTGTGCTGCTGTTACGCTGCACACGAGAGGCTACTGCACGATACGACAATCCAGCTTCACGAAGGCCGATGATTCTCCCTCGTTCAAACTCTGTAAGTTGTTCAAATCTCGCTCTCTTTCGTCGACGAGGCATAAGTACAGATTGAGTTAACGTTTACCACTAGCAGATAACCACCGATAACCATACACGCCTCGCTACAGCCGTCTATTTATTCGGATCCATCAGCCGTTCAGAGGGCGCTGCTCAGCATACGCATGCGCTACGGATTTGCAATTCTAATCATTTGCATATCATGCGCTACTTTGCATTTCCTGAAAATTTCAGCTCACTCGCGTAAGTCCTTCATGGTGTTGCAATTTTCACAAACGTGAGTGTATATTATATTAATTTATATTTTTTCATTATATATTATATAGCCCGACTCTCCGGATTTTACAGAAAATTTAGACATTTTCTGTAACTGCGGTCATGTAAATAAATTGCTTCAACTCGCAATGTTCTATGATAATAACAAAATTATCAATTAAAAGAATCATCCTGCTTGCCGCATGGCTTCGTGGTGTAAACGGCTAGCAGTCGGAAGGTCAGGAACTCAAGTACCAAAGAGGGTATTAAACACTTTTCATGTCCGATGCTGCAAAATAAAATAACGAATAATCTCTACAACCTTGTACCATAAAAACTAAGAAATATAAATAAAAAATATTTTGCACCTTATGCGCAACATTCTTATGCATTGCTATTTAAACAATTTTCGTACGTTTGTGTGTATGTTAACGAATATATAAAGGTTTCTTGTGAAATTTACGATTTTTTGTCTCATATTTCTTGTTTATGACATGAAAAGTTTCAAATAATAATTAACGAAGCTTACAAAACGTGGGACAACGTCCAACTGAAACATTAAACTCAAACTGGAGAAGAAAATAATGAATTTTTTATGACACCTGTACATTTAAAGGAAATTAATTTAGCTGCGCATAGGCGAACTATATCGTCTTTTCTCTTTCGTACTTTGACAGGCAAATATATAGGACAAGTTCCATATATTTCAGGTGAATTTCTTGAAAATTCAAAAAATATACATGATAGAGCTGGGGGATAGGTTTTAAAGGAATTTAGCATGAATATACTGCTGACTTAATACAAAAAAAAGTATACCATGCAGCAGTCATAATACACGCGCAAGATCGTTTATAAGGCTCATTGTTGTAGAGAAGCTTAAAACAGAGTTTCCAAGATTAAAACCAGCAGGTGGTTAATGATGTGATATGGTCCTTCCTAACAATTATACAAACCACAAGGTTTCATACTGAAAAGGAGATAGTTTATGAGTCCTTGTGAGTAGCCGTTCTCCCTCAGCAATATTGTTTTCAGGATGAAGGATTATGCGTGAGGGGGAGGTGAGTTACAGTAGCTCTCCCAGTAGCATCCGAGGCATATTATATGGCTGTCTCTGATTTAACATTTCGAAATTTAGGTTCATTCCAAATAAAACTCGCCTATTTTTATGATTTACGTTTAAAACTTGTATTTGAAGTAATTTTTATAAATTTTTCGAAAAAATATTTGAATTAAAACCTGTAAAGGTTTTACCATACTCTTAAAGTAGATGCCATTCTCAGCATACCTGCAAAAAATTAGAGTTTTTTATTCAAGATTTCCTAACATATACGTGAATGTAATACATATCGGCGTGTATTATATTTAGCATATTTGTTATAAGTGATAACAACGACAAATGTGGTTTACGTACTTTGTTAAAATTACGTGAAAGTATGAATGATGACTTTTTTCCGCTCGTGTACAATGAAAAAAAGGAAAGGAAAATAGGTTGATATAAATTAAGAAGTTTGCCAAGTGAATTAGTCTTGGCGCAAACTGAAACAAATGCGCTAAGATAAATGTTTGAATTTCTCCGTAAACTTTGCACCAAATTTTGCAAAACTTACTATTTAGACATAATTTGAGTCACAGAAACGAAACGTTAAAAAAATGCCATGTCATTTCAGAAAAAGTCCGATTTTGTGTCAAAATATCTATATTAGAACTATGCTATATATAAATCTAATATATACACTAAATCGCACTTTTTAGACATGAAAAACCCAATATGATTTTCATCAATCGGCTCAGTTGAAAGAGAGCTATAGAACTGCCCCATTTGTTTTCGCAGTGTACCATATTAATGTTGTCTAATCACATAAACATTATTTATATTGAAAACATATATAGGTATATTTGCATAACAAATTAATGAGCTTTGATAAAGATTCAGCTGTTAAATTTATTTAATTTATAATGTCGGCCTTTCCAGATACCTTATATTTTACTTCTTTATTCACATATTTGAATTATTGGACACTCCAGGAATACTTTTCTATTTTTTCTTTCTTTTTTTTATCTTAAACCCCTCGATGTGGAACATATTTTAAGTATTCATCGTTTGCATTCCGTAGATTTAGCGTCTAAGCAAAACAGGTTATAGGGTCATATTTGTTTGTATAAGTTACACAAGGGTTAAACCCTGTGTGGTTGATATAAAAACCTTGTGTTTTATATACATATTTTATATACAAACCTGCTTCTCAGGAGATTCAGTGAAATCAACACACGAATACACTGTGAATAATTAAGTCGATTTTTCATTAAATATGGGAAAAGTTTTCTACATGGCATTAATTTATCAAAGCGTTAGATCATAGTTATTTTTCTCTGCTGTGTGTCTTTGTCATTTTAAATATAAGATTTTAAGCTGTTTTCTTTAAATTTCTGGAGGATAGATTATTATAATAACCTAACTGCTTGGCTTAATTTTTTTATGTTTTAAAATGAAATCTGTATATAATGATGAGAACGCAATATCGAATTAATCGTGTACTTTTTATATTTCTTAATTTTTCAAGTATTATCTTTTCTAATTTTTTGAAATCGTGATGGCATACTCCATCTGGGTAATAATAAACAGTAATCTGAAGTTTCAGATTGCAGTTTTTTTAAATATTTTGTGTTGTTCGAGTTTCTGTTCTTCGTTGCAGATATTATCCAATAATTATAATACACCTTCTCAAAATCAGATATGTTCTTCATTGTTGTTTTTAAATCTAAATATGTTACTATTCGTAGTATTTACATAATGTTAAAAGAATTTTAGGTCCATACTAAGCAGTTTGATGTTATAGTATCAATTAACGGCCGTCTAGCTACAGCATCCTTCCGAAACACGTATTTTCAATGTCTACCGAAGGAAAATGATTTTAGCTCTCAGCTTAGACTGTATGTCAGATCTATTTCGGAAATTCTAGTGAAAGGTTCCCTGAGGCCAACTTTCCAGTTACGTGGCACTTGAAATTTGCAAACATTTGTCAGACCAACCGTCTGTGTTCAGGGCAATTTCTGGAATACTTTTGACTTCTACGCCCACATGGAAGAGGACATCATTAGCCTGAAGCACTAAATTTCATACGAAGATGGCGCTGCGGTTCTAGTGGTTTCCCTCGTTAAGCAGTATCTTTTCGAATTCACGCTGGACGCTCTAAGCTCTTCGCAGAATTCAGCCTAATAATTTTGGCCAATTACCAGAGGTATAATTTGAGCTTGCAACTAAGTATAATTATCAAAAGCGTTGAAATGAGTGCCTCGCCTCCGCGTCTAATTTGAAGATGTGGATTATTGCTCCAATAGACGACGCTGCTGATTTCTGTACTCAGAGCAAGTCTAGACAGGGTTTGCCTAGGACCATGTCTCCTTAGGGAATAGATTTGACGGAAAGGGTTTCTTTCCTCGGGGCTCTGCTTAATAGTCCAAGCATTTTAGGATTACGCATTTGCCACTATTACAATGGGAAACAAATACAAGTCAATTGCTGGTTCACTTGTTTCTGCAATTTATAAAGTTTGATTACCTTAGGGCATTTATAATGGTGTTTCTAGTCATATGATGAAAAGAAAGGATCTAACGACGGAAATGAACAGCCGATGAATGTCCTCGATAGTCAAAGAATTTTGAATGTATTTAAAGCAGTACACATCAGATTTATTCAAGACTAATAAAATCGTAGATATAATATCACATGTATATTAACACTTATGAATTCATAATGGAAATACAGTAGGTTGAAATTTTGATGTAGAAGTTAGTTTTAAATTGGCTCATGTCTGACATTTAGGTTATTAGAAAATGAAATTTATTTGATGAGGTTTGCTGAAATGCAGTACTAATTGCCTGAAAGTGCTGACGAGAAAGGATAAGCATATAATAAGAAATTTAATATTTTCATCTTGATATAAAGAAAAATGAATATATATCATAAACTCTGTAAAGCTTGAATTTTAATAAATACGTGTTCGTTTTAAAACCTAAAATAATTTTAATCTAAAAATAACGATGTACTTTTTTCTTTATGATAATCCATTAAGGAATCACACAATATTTAAATGTATATTGAATCTAATTTTAATCTTGAATATTGCTTTATTTTAATCTTGAATATATTCACTGATGTTTATTATTGCTTACAATTAAGGAAAAAGGTTTTAGCCTCAAGAAGGCAGGCCGCTTGGATGAAGGAAGTTGCATGAGCGATAACATAAGATATTTTTACGCTATGTAAAACTGTGAATGGGAGGAAATGGTTATTTACAAGCATTTAATGTTTTTCCAAAGACCGCAAAGAACATTGGTTCAATGTGGTTTGTTTATTTACTGCACTCTTCGCATTTATGCCACATAAAATTCAGTAGGAAAGTCACGAAATATGTAACACCATTGATGAGGATGATAAGGATATATAAGGATTTTATTTAGTCCAACTAATGCAATATCATAAAAATTTATTTAATATTTCTGATAAGATATATCATGATTTTAGTGAATTTATATTTAAACCAATTCTTAAGATCTGTGTTTATTGCTTTTCGATCGCTTACTTTGCTGCTCAATAACCTTCCAGAATAAATATGAAAGTTAAATATCTTACGCTTTATTGCATAGCAACGCGGTGAAGGAGAATCGAACATAGACGTATTTCGTTTTCGGCAGTAGTGACACGTTGCTTTCAAGTAACCGAGTTTGCTGATTAACTCTGAAAGATCTCACACTTTGCGGAATTGCAAAAGACTGCCATACTGGACATGTTAAAAATGTTTTATTTTGAACAGTGTTGCCGCTTCTCTCTTTCAAAGCACTGAGTTTTTTAATCAAAAGTTCTTAAAATTTGTACAAAATAAGAAATAAATTAAAAAGAATTCCAAATACGAAATTCAAGCTTAGAGCCGCCCATATTTCGGGTGGAGGACTACAAGCATTAAAAACTCGGTGGCTTTAGGAGCCATCATTTTTCGCAGTGCGAGGAACATACATAAGCCTATACATATTCTTTATTAATTAGTTTTTTAATTATACCTGGCGATAACATCTGGTGGCAACGCTTTGAAACGTGCCTTCGGACAGACAAAGAGATAAGAACAAAAAGTAAGTTTCAAGTACAATAGAGAGGTTTTTAGCAATTTTTTTTTAAAAACAAAAGTATGATTAATAAAATTAAATTTTTGTTCGATTACTTATAGAAACTAAAACTAATAGATATATCGAAGCAGTCATAAATAAATGTATTACAAAATTTAGGTAAATAATGCACTGATTATTAAAACGAATTTAAAATATTGATTAATATACAGCAATAAATTTAAAATTTATCATCATTATTATTTCTTTAACAGTCATATAGGATATTGTAACTATTTCATTAAGAATGTCATATCTTAAGGAAGTTTACAGTCTCTGCAAAAATGCCCTTTGAGGCATGTTATTAAAGTTTCCTTCTCTCATAGAATATCTTGGTTTTGACTTGAGTAAATTATCTCTACATATAATAAAACAAAGAGTCTGTGTGTGTGTCTTTCGTTCGTGTTGCGAGTAAGCTAATAGACCCAGGGCCACGAAATTTGGTACATAGGTGTACCTACACAAAAGCCAGTGCACCTCGAAGCGATGTTTTCGAAATTCGAATTAAAATTTTTTTTATTTTATGTTTTTCACCAAATCGCGACATTTTGAGACATAATTGCCTACAGGAAAGCGAGATTTCACTCTATACATTTCATTTTTACATCGTCGTGAAGCGTAGACACTTAGCTATTTTACGAACTTAAAATAAATTTCGTATTTCAATAAATCGATTAAATACGAATTTATTTAGGAAGGTGAGCTTAGCACCTTTTCAGCGGAATTCTTTTTTAAAAAACTTATTTTAAAAAATGTGCTGTTTATTTTCCTTTGACGTTTGGATACGTTGAACTTTAATCCTTTCGACTCCTTTTAAAAAAAGAAGTTTAGAAAAATAATAATATTTTGTATTTTTTTAACATTTTTTAAATGAAGCTTCCGAATACTCTTC
Organism: Stegodyphus mimosarum; assembly: GCA_000611955.2. Taxonomy (NCBI): domain Eukaryota; kingdom Metazoa; phylum Arthropoda; class Arachnida; order Araneae; family Eresidae; genus Stegodyphus; species Stegodyphus mimosarum. The sequence continues at coordinate 348,089 of KK114791.1, forward strand.
TCACATCTCAGATATTTTAAAATGTGGTTTTGGCAACAATTTTCCGTTCTTATTGTTGTTGATAGATTTTTGATGAAAGTGCATCATTTTGAATAGTTTCATTCTTTTAAAAATTTTGGTTTGGCAACAATTTTTCATCGTATTTCTTGCGTTACTGTTTTTAAGAGACTGAAAAGTTTAAGAAATTAAAAAGTTGTTTCTTTTTGCAACGGTAAATTGTTTAATTACTTTATTAGGATAAACATTTGTATCAAGGGATATTGCTTATTTCATTGTAATATTTTATACAAGTTAAATGCCTGCGATATGACTGCTGACACATTTCCTCAGAAGATTACCTTAAGTATCATAACATTTCAAAATTTCAGAAAAAGGATCATTCAAACTATCGAGTAAGAAAATGTTTAAAAAATTTTAATTTAATTGTAAAATTTTTAGTCCAAAGGGATTTAGTCCCGAAGGACTATTACTTTCGTTTGGGCGTTTTGCGTTGAATCATTAAAACGTTGAATCACTTTTCAAATTGTTGCCACTAAATGTTATCGCTCTGCATTAAATTTTAAAAAATGAAAAATTTGCATAAATGTATGCATGTTTTTTTTGTTTTTTTTTGACGTAGCTTTCTCTTCAAAAATCGTCTGCGTGCGTTGCACGGGAAAATAAAAAGGAATTTTAATTACAGTTCTAAATAAATAGCCAAATAAATGTGAAATTCGTAACAATATTCTCTAAAACTTTAACGAATTTTTCATTAACAAACTCAAAGATTTCAAAGCCAGCAATACCAACGTTGTACAGAAAAACATTTTTATCTCCAGCGCGTGAGAGCGTGTACCGAAATTTCTAAAGATATGCTCAATTTAAAATTATTTTGCGATATTGCTGTTGAACTGAATTTTATGGTTTAAGTGCGAAGAACATGGTATTTAACAAATAAAGGTAACACACAGAATGTTAAATAAACGTCCCTTTGGACGTAATTTAAAATCTGAAACATTTCAGATTTTTTTTTATATAATTTTTTATGTTGCCATGGTGGTGCTTAAAACGGGGATATAAATTATGCTTTAACAAATGTTTAATGCAGATCTCATGCAATTAATTTGCGAAAAATTCAAGATGTATATGTTTTCCTGGAGATACATGAGGGCCATATACAAAGGAGGGTTGGAATCTTAACAAAGAGAAAAAAGTTGGAAGAATTTACGCGGCCATAGGTCCCAGGTGTGTCTTTTAGGCATTTTTCCGGTACGTTTAAAAGCCAGACGAAGGCTGGCCGCATAGCGGCTAGTATTAACTAAAATTCGGCTAGATAATAAATTTTGCATGAATTGAGCAAAAAATCAAAATGCACATTCAACTTGTTTCTTCATATTAATGATGTAGATATTCTGAAGTTTATGAAAGTGCGAAGTAGAAAGAAAGAAAATGCATATAAGTTGAAAATAGCTGTATGACCTCTACACATTAAGTCGCTGTCGGTTTTGAATAATTCAGATTGCTAAACAATCCCCTTAAGTATCCGCTATTCCTGTGATACCTGAAGATTCCACCTTTTCCAAAATTAGATAACTCTGCACTTCGTGACATCTTGCAGGCGACTAATGCCAATTTTGTTTCCTACACGATATTTAACGGCACAGGGCGTAACGTATATCAGGACCGCATCAGTATTTACATAGGCATATATCGGCATTTGCATGGGTGTATAAATACTTATTGGTAGATAGTGCATAAGGCTTTATCACTGAATGAAAACCCATTTCTTTAGTTTGGGCGAAAAAAATCATTAAATCGTTAATTTGATTCCTGCCTTTACTATTAATTAAACACGCGGAGCTGCAAATAATGATGGTTAAATGTTCCTTTAACAGTCCATATACAACTGTTAGTAGCAACAGGAAAGTGAAGATATTGAAGATGTTTTAAAAAATTGCCAACATTCAACATATGTTCATGGTTTTAAGAAAGATATAGGATGACCAGATATTAATCCATCTGATAAAGTAATTATCATTTTTCAGCGAAGATATTTTTTCTGTTAAGCAAAGTTTTGTGAAAAACCTTCAAAAATAAACAAAAACACTCTATATCGAATTTCGAATATAAAGAAAAAGTCGATATAGAATATCATATAGCCATTGAAAATTTTCATTGGACAAAATTTCAAGAAAGTAATATAATAGAAGAGTATAAAAATCAAAAACTACGAGAAAACCTAAACGTTAGCAAATAACAAATAGAGTAATCAAGTTAAACCAAGTCCCCGTTTATTTAAAATTGTAGAACTTATTTTCAACACCATTGTTCTGATCATAAATTCAAATTTCCATCTTTAAAAATTTAAACAAAGGTATTCAGTAAGCTTTTCATACCCATTAAAAATTTTTAACTTTTGGTGAAAGACTTAATTGTGTTAATTTTATCTTTTCTGTCTTTAAATCTGCTAATACGAACTTTGTTTCTGATTTTTATTTCCTTCAGTTGATTGCCTGAGTTGTGCATTTTTCATTTGCTGTAGATCGTTCTTTTCAGAACCTTGTTTCTGTTTGATGTCTCCTTTACAGTGGCTGTATTTATCAGTCATTTACTAATACTGAAGAGATAACGATAATTTTATTCAAGTACAGAAAATTTCATTCATCAAATCATATATGTACTGCAAACTAAGTCACTTAAGAAATGACACAGATTTAATACATCAAATAAATATTTCCTTTCTGTTTACGTGCTGTTTTGCATAGCTAAATGGCAGAGACTAAAAAACATTACTATTGTATAAGAAATTCTCTGTTATATTTCGTAGCTTCTGGTTGAGTTTGATTTTACAGTACAGTTGCACCGCTATTCTCTTTCTTTTAATATTGTAAAGGACATGTATTCTATTTGAAATTAATATGCATACGGTTTTAATTTAATATACATTTTGATATATAAATCCCTAAATGCATCAAGAGGTTAGCTGGATTGAGAACACAATTTTTAAATTTGAACATTGCATCAAAGGTAAACAACACTGGTAAACAAAATACCCGAGCGAAAACTTAGACGTAATTTGTGTCTGAATAACAAGTCGATATATGAAACAAGGAGATCACTAATCAGTCAACTGCTTTATGAACCATCATTTATATTGACACTGATGTTAAAGAATTTATACTGATACATGATAGTTAGTGAAAACTAAGAATATTATGTACATTGTTCAAAATAAATAGAGTATATTATGATTTTAGATAAAAACTGTGATTGAGGAAATGTTTTGGTTATTAATATATCATGTACATTGATTGTAAAATATGAGAAAAGAAAAAGAAACAACGAACAAGGAATAATGAAATTTTAATAACAATATTTGTCAGTAAAAAAAATGCACAATTTATGCTTATTACACAAACAAACAAATAAGGTGATTTTTCGGAAAAAAATAGTTTCAATAAGGGGTATGATTTCCTCTGACAGTAAGCAATGCCTCATATCTGCTAAGCATGAAATCAATAACCTTATCAATGACGGACTGGGTATTTTCTCTCAGTCCTGTCGTTTTCAACAGCTGAAATCTTTCTAGAGTGACAAGCCATTAACAACCCTTTTCTCTAATATGTCCCAAATTGTTTTATTGCCTTCAGATCTTGGAAACATGCTGGTCAATCCATTCGAACGATTCCTTCGTCGGAAAGGAAATTGTCCACTGGTTGTGAACGATGTGAGCTGGAATTATCATCCATGAGAATGAATTCATCCCCAATTTTTGCAGCGTAAAAGGTCACAATACGTCTAAAGATCTCATCCCTAGATCGCTGAGCCGTTAGTGCTCTATTTCTGATAGTGTGCAGGTCGATGCGGCCATTGATAGAAATATCGGCCCAGACCTTCACTCCGCCTTCGCCAAATCGGTCATTTTCAAGCATATATGCACGAGTATTACGTGTACCAGGTTTCCTCCAGATGAGAATCCGCCTGTTTTCAGGTTATGCCCTAAAGCGAGAGTCGTCTGTAACAAGCCCGTTACGCCACTCGTTTCGTCCCCATCCTTCCTCATGTGCGCACCTGCGCGGTGGTCCTGTGTCAACGAAACACAAACCATAGATCTGTGAATATACAAACCTACATGGTTGTCGAATAGTAGTCGCTCGTAGTACGGTTTCTTCTGGCAGTTAGTGTTAAATACCGTTTCGCGTTTTGTGTTGGTGCGGGCGTAAGACCTTATCTCGATCTTCGGCGAACATGACCAGTTTTCAAAACCGATTCCATAATCTGGTAATAACACTTTGAGAAATCCCTATCGCTTCCGCTACAAAAGATTGCGTTTGACCCGCCTCTATACAGTCAATGGTCCGCCAGGCTACCGATTCAGCTAGTTATCTTGTTGAGACATCGTATTCACTGTTACAAAACATTCTACGCGTATCAGTTGTTTTTATCTCCTCCTACAGAAGGAACTTTGCAGGACGCTTTTCGCTCCTTATCTAAGACACGTAGTTTTCGATATCACAGATAAAACTGCATATTCTCAACTGTGTAAATGTTATAATTTTCCTTTTTACCCTTTTTTATCTAATTTTTGCTAAAAAAGGTTTCGATTATATAATTATTTCCCACCGAACTCACAATATCCTCTAATTGTTTTGAGCAGCATAGTTAAATTCAATTAATTGATTTGAGCTTCAATTTATTGCATATGTCAGAGACTACGACAATTGAATAGAATTAAAGAAACATTGCGCATAATGTTTAGTTTACTCTAAATTACGTAAACGTGCAGGGAATAATATGTGTTAAATCATTGTTTCGGCTCTCGCGTAAGTTTTACTAAATGTGTGTTGCCTTCCCTAGCCTGATGCGACCCTTTTTGATTATGCGACAACAGCTGGAACAAACATAATTCCTGACGACGGCTTCAAAAACATGTATGGTGATGAAACGAAATTCCCACATTCATATTTTCTACACTAAATTAAAACAATTAATATTAATTGAAAAATTATCTTACATAAGCTTTTGCATAATAACCAAACACATTTTAATTTTAACATGAAAAAAGACAGTTGAATTTTAAGCTGATAGGAACAAAGCCGTAATTCTTTTAGAAGCACCATCAACCAAATTGTAATGCAGGGTGAAATAATGCAATTTCACAGAGCTAGATGCAGCAGTGATAATTTCTTTAACAACTGTGTTTGACTGCAATCTTTCTCTTAACATATAGTTTTATTCAAGATCATTATTGCACTTTTATTGCGACTCTAAGGCTTGAAGGAGAATTTAAAATGCGTTTCATCCGCCATCTGGCAACTTCTCGTTGATTTCCTCTAGCTTTAAGGAAAAGTTAATGTTGTCTGATAACTAGTTAATGAGAAAATGATTTCGTTAATGGGATTCTTAGAAGATAGGAACAGAATAATTCTCATTTCAAGACATAAATGACAAACGTTATTTCGCTTTTAATGTTATTATAGTCTTCAGAGCTACGAAAGGGATAATAATATTTCCAAAAATTCGATAATATTCATTGCTTAAATGAGAATGGATCTTTTAATGATAAATATGTGATATTTTCTTCATTTCACGCTCTGTAGTCACGAGTTTTTTTATTTTCAATTCTGGAACAAAATTTTATAATTTTTTTCTTTAGTAATTTTAAATAGAGAATTATTATAAAAACAACCACAGTAAATATCTTACCTTTTTTATAAGTCAGCAATTATTTTATATTTTTACTGTAAAGCCTTTAGTACAAAAAATAATTACAAATAAGGAAAAGCAGAAAACTTGTTGCTCTGTGAAGTACAGATTATCAGTTTTTAATATATGTCCTTAGGTGCATTTTTATCAAACCATCCATGTGCGAAATTTATTTTCAAAGCCCAGAGACAGGAAAGTATTTTTAAATTCTCAGGTTATGGAATTATGCTTAGAGAATTTAAATAATAAAAATCACCTTAGAAAATTATGAGTTTTATAATAACTGTCTAAAATAATGGCATGTAAAGTTAATACCACTATCGCTGTTCATATGATTCCACAGCGAAGCCATATAAAATTTCTTGTTAGCGTGTTCACAACTTCCCCAAATCTTCATGTGGTACTTTTCGTTTTAATGGTGCTTTGGAAACCCTATAAGGTTCATCCTTCCTTTTTTGCATTTAAATGTTATGATGTTTATTAATCATTCTTATTAGAATTTTTCTAATCTAAGGCAGATTTTCTACCTTTTCTTTCCACGCTCACATATAAAAGCGCATTTATGTGCATGAATTTCTATAAATTTCTAATTTCATATAAAATATTCTTTTAATAGTTTTTCTCTTCTTTCTCTTCTTATGTATATTCTTAATTTTTAATTCAGCCTAAAAAACTCTTATTTTGATAAAGAATGCGTTAATATTATGTATATTTCATCATCACGTAAATGAAATGAAAGAAAATGTTTGGGATATTGCCAAACCTGCGAATTATACTGCGTAACAAGAAAGAAAGCGAATGAAGGAAGGTTAATTATACTAATGTAATAAGTCTCCATGAACATTATCTTTTACGTATATCATGAGACGCTTTCAAGAGCTCGTCCCAATACCAAGTATATTTATTTAATTAACAATAAAAACGTTACATAGTCATTTTCCAAACCCTCCATTATTTGAGCTATGTCTTTATTAAGACTTTCTTGCAGTTTTTCGCTTACAAATTATTTTATCTTTTTCAGCATAGCAATGCATTAATCCCAATCGAATACAACGTTGTCCCCATAAATCTCACAAGTTACGTTTAATTTCTGAAGTAGTTAATATTTGGCTAAAAATAGCGTATAGTTTCACAGATACACATTGCCGGATTCAGTTTTAACATGAAAAAAAAAATGGTTTCAAGTTGTCGTACATAAACTTCATATGTTTAGTAAGCAACTGAATAAATTTATGAAGCTTAGTTAGGAAATAAATGAATGATTTCCTTTAAGTAACTTTGTTTAATTTGAAGATGACAAGCATTTGCAAGCACCGAAGGAAAACTGTAGCATGGGTATATTAGTAACAAGAGAATAGCGATAAAATTAAGATACAGTAAAAAGAAAATATCAATAGAAAGTTTGCATATTGAATTCAAATTTTTCAGTTTTTGATACTACTTGTGATTTTATAATTTGAAATATAAATTATAGGGAAGACTGGCAACAGCCTTGGAGTAAAGCCCATGAACTGCTGGAGAAACGGAATAGTTAATTGTATGGAAATCTGTGTAACATAATTCAGTGTAACATGGAAAAGGTTTTGCATAATGTTACACATCAATTTTTAGTTCTTTTGTAATTAGGTTGTGCTTAGGTTTACTGGTATATTACTTAATATGCTTGTTTTACATCATTTTGTTATATTTTCAAATTTTCAGTTTGTGTGTTAATTGCATTTAATAAGTTTCTTTGTTTTATTATTTAGTAATAATTGTAATTCTTCTCAAGAGCATATTGGAATTATGTATATAGTTTCAGTATAGATTGAAGATACAGTCTGTCAAAGTCGACAAATTTAATCACCAAGAACCTACGTGAAATGGAAGGTGAAATTTATCATTTTACGTTATAAATGGTTGTAAATAATCCTAACTATTGCCGTTAATTGTTTTATTATTAAATCTTTTTATTATTAAATCTAAATTAATATGCTTTCTGTCTTCATGCTAGTTTGAATGCAATAATAACTGCCATGCATTTAATTCGTCCTATTTATGAGGCTTCCTCAATTAAGTAACACTAACATGCTTTTATTAGGAAATAAGGGAGAGCATTTATAGTTAACAAAATAATATTTATATTGCCCTAAAGTGATTTATATTAAGCTGATACTAGACTACACAGTAAACTATGAAGAATAAAATGCGTCCTAACTATTGAAAACAAACGTTTGGTTAAATATTTTCGCAAATTTCATGCGCAGTAGTGGAAGGAATTTCTTTATAATTCTATTCCTTTTTGCTGTTGAAATTTGGAATAAAAACTTCCTATTTTAATATGACACCTTAAAATAGTGAGAACCGAAACATATCGAGGCTTATATAAAATTTATTTAAGTAAAAGAAATAAAATTATATGAAAAATAAAATCATTAGCTTAAAGGTTTTGGAATACGTGTGTTAAATTTGATATGAAATAAGCTACCCCTGTGTACCGTTTCTTCAGCACACAAATCAAGATGATTTTTGATTTTCATTGGTAAGAAAGAGAGAAAGAAAGATTTAAATTTCTTTTTACAAAAAGAGTCTTTCAAAAGTAGTAAATACGACGTGTATCAAAAAAATGTGTCACCCAATGTTGGGGTTAATTGAATTTTTAAGATATATCAAAATTCAAATACAGGTTTGATAAGCATATCATCAAAATATAAAGAGAGAAATATTTCTTCATTTTGCTTATTATATTTTTAGCTATGTCTTCAGAAAAAAAAGAAAGGAAAGAAAGTAATGATTACATTTTCCCTAAAAAAGTACTTCAGTCGGGAAAGTAATTCAGCTATCCCATCATCCATTGCGAGAAATGACAGAGATCACTAAATCATTAATCAAATCAGATCGTTTTTCTTAAAGCACCGCCTACGTTTGGAAAAGAGAAAAATCCTTAATTTACTTTTTATTCCCTTTCTCTTGTTAGAGGGTATTTCTTCATAAAATTTCCCTTACCATCTTTAATGAAATATATTTCTCATTATTTATGCTTTCATAAGCGTTCTTATAATTTTATCATTTATTCGAATTAATATTTACAACATGCACTCTTTTCTTAAATCCTAATACGTGCATCTATTTGTTTTATTTAATCACGAAAAAACTATAATTTGAAGAAATGCAACTTCTGGAGTTTTTTTTAATCTGCTTTTATGCTATGATGTTGCTACGTACGCTTATTTTTCCTTAGCTATGTCTTCAGATAAATGTTTGTTTTGTCCGATTATTTATATCTTCATTGGTTGTGTTCTTATCTCGAGTGCTTTAAGCATAAATACACATTTACTAATAACCATAACACAAATTTTATTTAATCATCATTTCAATCAATATGTACTCATTATTGATTAAATATGAATGTGCCAGTATTGCATTTTACACAAAGTCTTTAAAAGGAAAATAAACGCTTAAAATAAAATACTGTTACAAAAAATTTGGCGGTTGCGCCTGTATGTAAGCTTTCCGGCATAGCACTAGGGTTGCCATAAAATAGTGTATGGTAAGGTTGTCAGATTGGCGACTTTATCGCCCATTTGGCGACCAAATTGGCGATATCCCATGGTCCAATCGGGAAGCTTCTAGAATAATTTCCTGTCGAGATATTTCTCGAAACGTGTGGAACTTCAAGAAAAGCTATATAAACCCTTGCGTTTCTGAGAGCAGTTAGTTGTGAAGAGGGTGATTAAGTGTGAGGTTGTGAGAATAGCTGCTCACTGCGAGTGCTAAGCTACGCGAGAGTTCTGTGAACGGAAAGCAATCGAGATAGTGCTTTGCCGTGAAGCTACCTTTACAGTATAGCTTGACAGTGGATTGGTGATTGTTCCACGGTGTTTTATTATAAGTTAAGTGTTGCCATGAAGCTACCTTTACAGTTACAGCCTGAAGCTGTGTTGCTGATTGTTTCAGCGTATTTATTGTAGATTTTCGACGCTTTTAAAGGTAATTTTGGAACTGTGCTGTAAATAGTGATTCTTGTAAATAAATTGTGTTTTTTATTGTTCTGCATCGTGTTTTCATCGGATACTCTCAAATCCACTAACCCGTATAAACACAACAATACTTTTACGATAAATCTATCTACATTGTTGACATGACTCCATGCTATTGCTATCAACATTTACAATAGATGAGCCCTGCTGAAGTTTGAAGTTATATAGTATTACTACCCGCTCACGTGGCCAAGCTTTGGTCTCGAATGCATATTTCAGTTCAATTAAAAATGTGAAAAAATATCGTTATTAAAATTTAAAAAAAAAATCCGAAAATTTTCAGATTTTATATTATTCCCAAAGGGACTCTTTAAATGTACTGTGTGCTACCTTTATTTATTTAAATATCATGTTCTTCGCACTTAAATCACATAAAGCTCAATTCAACAGCAACATCACAAAATATTTAAAAACAGCATACATTTAGAATTCCCGATAGACAGTCTCACGCGCTGGAAATAAATTTTTTTTTCGTACCGTGTTACCAATGCTTGCATTGAGATCGTTGAATTTGTTAGTAAAAAATTCGTTAAGTTTTAGAAAATCTGAAATAGACAATAAAAAAAATTCGATATTCGAAATTCGGGCTTCCAGGTGCCCATATTCGGGTGGAAACGTACGTTATTCAAAATTTGATGGTTCTAGGTACTGTTGTTTTATCACAATGCAAGAAATATACATACATTCCTGCAGATTTTTCATTATTTAATTTCTTTACATACAATGCAAGGCAATACTATTTGATGGCAACAATTTAAAAAGTGATTACTGGGCTACCAGGAACTTCGGGCTAATAAATGCATTCGCAGAAGGTGAAAAATGGTAAAATCGACGATGAGACTCCGAATCTTAAAGAAAAAAAATTATTTTTTACGAAACAGATACCTTGATTGAATAAAGATTAATGTTTTTGCTCAAAAATCAAGAAATAATAAATAAATACGCATATTCGAAACAAATTTGAGAACTCATTGCTCGGTAGAATGTTAAGCACGCAAATTCTCACCTAAACAAAGCATAAACTGGCGAAATGATGAAACCTAAATGTCGAAACTCAACAAATTTTCCATCTATTTTCGAATAATATTACACGTAGATGCTCCTAACAGCACCGTGGAAAGCAAAATTAGAATTCTCCAGTTCATAAAATTCTCAAATTTTTAAAATACATGGTGAAACAAAATTTATTAGAAATATTAGGTTTCTTAAATGTAGGTAGCCGTATTTAGAGGCATATGTATCTTAAATTTAAGATCGTACACGCACACACACATATATATATCTTAATGTTATTAATGGCATATATATAGACTTTTGAGTTGGTGTGCGTGCATATGAGTATAAATACAGGGTGACTCATGAAAACACTTTCTCGATATATGAATAACTAGCGGCGTATGTACTCAACCAATCGGCGTGAAATTTGAGATATTGTTATTTAAATGTATGCGTTCGAGATAGTGATGATTTAAAATTGCAAAACTCTCGCGGTCATAGCTACAGTGAAACAATTTCGAAACTTTGAGAGTTTGAAACCCATTTGGTTTCCTGCGCAAATTAATCAACGCATTAAAAAACCATAAATAAATGGCATTGAAACGCTACATATATGACGAAAATTGCCGGCGAGAAACATTTGCGAAGAACAAAAATGTAAAGGACCATGACACCGTAAGAGAGGAGAGGCAAAGGGTTTTATTAGAATTACAAGTTTTGAAATTGTACAAAGTTTGGACAGAGCCATCTCCCATAACTCTGTTTCGTGGCCACTACGATCCCCGGACTTCATTCTGGTATATTTCCGGCCCTGGGGTTATCTGAATCTAAAGTGTACCCATGAAATCCACGAGATTCATCAGAACTGAAGGATGCCGTAAACATGAAGTTATACAGATTTTTCTTGCCATCAGTGTGTGTCAGAAATATTTGAGCCGAAATGGCAAAAGAAGAATGGAAAAGTCTAAAAGAATAGCGAATGATGCTATAAATCGTATGGTTTTTGTTAACGTCATGGATTCTTAAGCTCACATACCTCTCACGTCATCGCAAATGCAATCTCCGAGGTTTCCATAGGCCATGAAGTGCAATTCGGTTCTTGGGCGTTATATTACACATGCTGGTTTTGATGAAAATATTAACACGGAACTGAGAATTTTCCATAGCTTAAATCTCCATTTCTTCTTCTTTTTCTCAGTTAATTTCGGTTTTTCTGCTAATTTATTTAATTAACAGGGGAAAGTATTTCTCGCGTCTGCATTGCTAACCCTGTTTGTTGCACTAATTCTTTTGAGCTAGCGGTTTATATATTTATTAATTATTCTTGTTTTACTTTAATTATTAGTACTTAGTTAATATCTTAATCTGGTTATTGAGCTTATTTAACTTTGTCAGGTTTATCTATTTATTTTTAACTAATAGTTCATTTTAAGTTAGCACTTTCCTATTACTCTCTTTTCACCCACGCTTTTCATGCCAGAATGTAAATGAGATAGCGAGAGTTTATTCAGATTAGGGCAGAATGAAGTGCTATTTAAGCGAGAGCTTTGGAAGTTAGTTTTAGAGCGTGTCTGCCTATTCCAGGCCATGTTGTGCTGTGATTGTTAGCAGCTTACATTAGTGGCTTTGATATTTTCTCACCGGTTACTACAGAACAAAGCTCTTCCTGCGCGTTAAATTATTCTGTGAGCCATTAAGCTAACCTACCACAATTTGAAATTATTATTTGTTACGTATTTCTGTTACGCCAGAAGTGCTGGCTTCCTGTAACCCAAGTTGGGTCATTTAATGATTTCATGCTTCAATAAAAGGGTCTTATACACACTTCTTCTGATGTCTGCTTAATTTCACCAAGGCTAGAAGGTAATTCTAACAAAGGTACTATTAAAAGTTTATGTTTCCAAAGCGTCACAGACTTTACAACTTCATCAGATTCTTGATTGCTAATATGAAGCTACCTTCTTTTGTTGTTAATTTATTTGTGTTTCTATTTAAAATACAAATAGTCATTTCGATTTTTAACAGGCATTTACAACTTAGTTTCTAGAAGTTTGACTCTGTTTTCTTTAAACTCTCTCTCTCTCTCTCTCTCTATATATATATATATATCAATTATTCTAGAACTTTTTATCTTTAAATTAATCAAGTAGCGTTTGAAATAAAAAATATGGTATAGAACAAACACAGCGAATACACTCTGAGACAACTATCCATTTTCAAACATAAAATCTAGTTTATGCTTTAAAGTATTTTGCTTCAGTAAATTAATTTTATGTGCTGACAGTTTACATTTCTATAGCTTGCAATAAGCTTTTGTGTTATTTCTTTAATTCTTTTGTAGTGATTTTGAGTATGATATTTCAGGTCAAGCATTTTGAAAGATAGCTATGAATTTTTCCATGTTACTCGAAATTCTCCCTTTAGATAACTGCAACAATGATTTGACTTTTGCATTTTATTTCTGCTCATAGCTCACTAAAGTTTTAAACAAAGCAAGCAATAAAGTGATTGAAAATATCAACCACTAATGTTGAAAACTGAGTGTCCATGGGCTGATGGGCAACGATTGTAAATTTCCCAGTTTATTTAAGCATAAATAATTTATTATATTTTATCATAAATTAATTTTAATAGACGCATTATATTAACATAGAACCATATGGCAAATTAAAAAAATTGTAGCAAAAATTAGCACAATAAAATGATGAAATAGCAGAAAATTCGCAAATTTCCATAAACATACATTGAAGAGCCAAAACATTATGAGCATTAGAAATTTAAAGCGAGATACTGTAGGAAAATATACCGTGCAATTGTCCATAATGGAACGATTAGGACACAACAATCCATAGGTGGAATGAATATTTCTCTTCGTACCGAAAAGTGGAAGGGAAGGTGAACCCGTTAATAATCGATCATTGCACGTCTGTTCGTCACCAGACGTACCATTTCGGTTCGGGCACCAGCTATTAAGTAGACTCGAAATCAGATTTTCCAGATTATCGAAACTCTATGCTGATCGATATAACACAAGATCACACTGCAAAAAAATGCCTTTGACTTCTTATAAAATGACATTGCGTCAATTAAAATTGCTTGCTGTAATTTTTAAATATTTCACTTCCAATGAAAATATATAGGTATAGTTTAAGACAGATCAGAATACAACCTTTTCAAAAAATACAATAATTCCCATAATTTTTTAACACATTTCAAGTCGTTTTAAGTTTTAACGAACAGAAGTACACTGAAAAGCCAAAACATTATGATCATCCCTACGTTTTTAAAAGAACACGTCTGGATGACTTGGAGTGTATGTGATTAAGTGGGAATAGTGTTTAACTGCTGCCGGAGAAGGTAAAGAATTTTTCTTGTACTTACCTTTGCGAGTGACGGAAAAAGCTGCTGATATAATCGAATTTGATACAGGGCAGATTGTACTCGGAAGGAGTACTCCGAAAGACTCGGGACGAGTATCTCCAAAACTGCACGACTGCTACGTTGTTAACGATCTGCCGTTGTTAGTATTTATGCAAATTGGATAAATGACTGTGAAACCAGCAGTAGATGCCAATGTGTTAGACGTTTATGCGTCATCAAAGAAAAAGAACGTTGGACACTGTCCCGCTTATACAGCAAAATCGGCGCTAGGCAGTTGCTCAGCTAACAGCCCAACACAGTTCAGGTTTAAAGTGCAAGTGGTTTCGAACACACCGTGCAGTGGTTGCTGTTGGATATGGGACTGCACGGCAGACGTCCCACTCGCATGCCTCTGTTGACCAAGCGTCATTGTCAATTACGCCTGCACTGGGCCCGGAAAAATTGAGTCTTTTACCACCAGCTGAGTTGTTATACCGCCTGTTATATAACTATCAGCATTTGTACTCAGTTGGTGGAGCTTTCTATTGTGGCTAGGCCCAGACAAAAATATCTATAGTATATAAAAATTTGTAAAGTAATTACTTCGGAAAGATGGGTATTTATGACGTATAGTTATTAAAGAGACCCTGTCAAGATTTTGACAGTGCTGATTGAGGATTTTAGCAATGTTTTATGCGTTGTGATTCTCAGTTTACAGAGAATGCTTACTCTAGAAGTTAGTCATAACTTGGATAAAGGAAGTTATTCAGATGCATCACACTGAACAATAAATATCAACTGGGCATATTAATGTACATCATATGTGCTGTTCACATATTTGCAGGGTTCCTGTGTAATATTGCTTCTCACACTCATAGTAGTCACTTGTGTTATTCCCTTATTTACAGCTCGCTTACAATTCACTTATATATAATCTGCCTGATAACTGAAGGTGACTCTGAGAAATACAAATCAGTGTGTAAAGTTAGAAATTTATGTTTTCATTGAAAAACATGTGTGGTTCACTCATACACAGAGCACCATTCTATACCTGCTTGGTATTTTCTGCCGGTTACTGGTACAGAACACTTTAAGATGGGATTAGGAAATATTAAGTCCATTTTACCACCACTCAACCGCTAGATCTGTTCTGAGAGCATTTTTTAAAACTTTAGATTGCTTTTAGATTTTCGCAATGCATTGGCAGGTATTCTATGCAAGTTTTAAGTTTGTTCCGTAGTTTACATTTCTATAGCTTGCAATAAGCTTTTGTGTTAAAGATTTTTGGAGTTTCAGCTATACCGGGGCATTTTCTGCTGCATACGGCCGGAAATGTGTCTTTGATGATTTCGCACTCTAAAATGTAGTAATCGATGGTACCTCTTGAAACGCATGAATCTGAGTGGTGCAATCCGAAGCGAAACAGAGAGGCTGCAAAACATCGGCCGTCAGGAAATATGTTTTTTTTTCTGCCTATAGTGGTTAATTCCCTTGAGGGCAACGGGAGGAAGTTAAAATGTCCCTCTGCCTGTTAACTTTGTTTGTTCATGCGGCTTCAGAGAGATGCACATAATGAATTCCCAATGCAGGCCTCCTGGGACTCGAGGGAACTGCAGGTTCAAGATAGTGGAGGGCATAAGAAATATACCTGCTTACATTTATTAGACACCAGTGTCCCGTTCTCCGTCACCAGTCACCTGCCTGTTAGCTCTTGTGTCCAGTTAGTTTTCCTCAGAGACATGAGGCCCCGTTCCAGTCTTCATTTAGGATGCGATAATGGAATTGACAGACAGATGGCTGTGGCAAGTTGTACGTTTGCACTATCTCTTGCCAGTTAGTTGGTCGTCTGCTTTATTGCCCACCGTGCCCACATTGATACGTGTCTAGTGAAGCTTTGGAAGGGTATTCTCTGGAAAATAGGATAGTGGATACTGAGTTTCCCTTACTAGTGGGGAGCGGCTCAGTTCGATTATTGTCTGTAGGCTTGAGGCACTGTCTGTAGGCAATTATAGCACTTTTGTCTTGCTGTTTTCTGGCAAATTTCGCAGCTTCTCTGGTGGCTAACAGTTCAACTTGGAATACTGAATTTGGGCTGTTAGCTTTGCCTTTCCGTGTTTTAAAGAGAAAATTAATTCTGTAGGCAGAGAAGGTACTTCTGACACCCATTTTTGTTTTTGATCCATAGTAGATTCGCATTGGGAAATGACCTATCGGAGAATTCACTTTTGCTTACGTATGTGCTTTGAGGGACGTTTTCATGGGGGGCGCTATGACCGTTAGATGTGGTAAAACAGGCCATGAAAGCTGCAACTATGTGAGCTTAATTGCCGATCAGTTGCACCCTTAATGGCGTCTGTCTTCTCATCTGGAAATGGAATCCCCACTGCCCATGTCACGAGACTAGAATAGTGATGGTGTGGTTCGAAAAGCATAAGCCTGAATTCCAATCCTAGTCACCTAACCCGCCGAATCTCAACACGGTAGAGCATATTTGGGATGTCATCGTGCAGCAGCTCAGAGCTCAAACGCCATCATGTCGGAATATCTCGACTATGCGTGACCGTCGCTTAGACGTTTGCCACAATCTGTCTCCACTCACCCACCAAGAACTTGTGGCATCCATGACAAGACAAGTTGGAATTGTTTTGCAGGCCGAAGATTGGTCAGCGCGTTATTCTGTAGGTTGTCATAATGTTTAGGACCTTCAGTGTAAATTTTAGAAACATAAATTTGTCAAAATTCTGCAATCATTGCATTTTTTATCATACGCAATTTAAAAATAATGTTGGCATTTTTCATATTTTCTGATTTTCTCAAAAACTCTTAAAATATATAAGTTTCAAAACAAAGGTGTGGAATAAACTTCATTTGAAAACGAAATGCATCTTGTTTATGGTGAAATAAAATTTGAAATTCATCAATGACAAGATACTGACCCCGAGAGTGGCGAAACTTAAAAAATTCGTGATTTCGTATAAAGCATAAAATGAATAGAAATTAATTTCAAAATTAAAACTTCGGACTTCTAGTTACAAATATTCGGTTGCAGGATTACGCGTGCTTCGAATTTTAGTGGCTGAAAGCGCGACTGATTTTCCGTAATACAAGGACTTCACATATTCACACATAGATTCTTCATCTTGTAATAGCAGAGATAAAACAGCGAAGATGAGAAATAAAAATGCTTCTATTCCATCCAATTAAATAATGTCAGTGACAAAAGTTTGGCACTCATTATTTGGAAGGTAGAGTTTGGGCCGTATTCTAAAGTGAATAAATCTATAGGAATATTTAGCTTAGGATCATTACAGAATATAAAATGTTCCTGTTTAAGAAACAATATTTTAAATTCACCCATCAGAGTTTAAATGTTACATTTAATTCAAAGTTTGAATGTTGTACCTTTTTCTGACGATATGAGCTTATCAAGGGAAAAAATATTATTATTTTTATTTTTAAGTAATAACACAGTAAACATTTAAAACTGAACTTGAGACTTTTTTATAATTTTGAAAATTTTTGAAACTATGAAAATATGTATCCTGTGAAAAGATAAAGCTTAGTCCATGCTGTAAATAATAAACCTGCGAAAACATCTGCATGATGAAAACTAAGCACAAGATTTCGACAGAATGACTTTTCCATAATGCTTTCAATATGCAGCATTATTCTCAGTCTGAAATGATGTGTAGTTATTCATTATATATGATTTTAGATTCATAACTCTAAGCATATCTTTTAATATTATGCAGTATAAAACTATACAAATGTATGTATTACAGTTTTCGTACATCTTCTGACTGCCAGCTTTCGTTAAATTCCTGGAGAATGCAACTGCCATTTAGTAAGACAGCCAGGTTTTTAACACTGGCTTGTCATTGCACGCAACGTTTAATTTTAATATAAACGATCTTATTTTATTGTTTTTATATACTTTAATATGTAACCGTGTTGTTATTCATAATAGATCATTTTAGTACTGTTTCCGAAAATTCCCATCTGATGCTGATATATTAATAAAACATTTTTCTACAAGAAGCTTTTTGTTGCTGAATATTTCTGTATTCCTTTGAGAAACGGTAGTACTGGTAAAGCAGCATAATATAAATTTTTAAACTGTTAAATAGAGCATCAATCATGTTCTCACGATGATGTTTTAAATTGTTATAAAAAGCGCTGAGTGAGGGAAAAATTATTTTTATTACTGCACGCTATGGAAAACATTAGTTTAAATTGCTTTACACGTATTTTTAACTTGAACCATAAGAAAAATAAATAATATCTCCTTATTTTGGAGCAAGGATAAAACATACTTGTTTCAGGCAAGGAAAAAACGAGTCATCTATCGCATCGTTTGTTATATTTACAGATTCGCCGTTTCGCTTGTCTGCCATAGAATATTTTTCATCATATCTTGGTGAATTCTTCTGCACCAAATGTTTAGTCAGTTACAGGTGGTGCAAGTTGGAGTTTGTTAAACACTGATTACATCATTAGGAATCTTGGATTTGTTTCGTATCCTCAGAACACATGACTTGAATTTGAGATTATAAATAATTTTTAGTTTTTTTCTCCATCAATATACAGCATATCATGAACACAAACTTAAATATAAGTATTAAATATGTAAGTATAAATATATAATAATTTAAATATATAAGTAAATAATACATTCTAAAAATGATTAAAAAAACCGTGCGCTAAAAGTTGGTGTAATTTAGCGGAAACAAAAGTATATTAAGCACTGACATTTTTATTTTCAAGTGTTTTAGAGGTCAATAGAACATCAATATAAAACGCTTTTTGTTGAAATAATTCACTTAAAATCTTATGATGATTTTACAATTGTTTCTGCAATAAAATACTTTTACAGAGAAACAATAGTGATTTACAAAAACGGTTATGTTAATGTTTGATGGGGCAGATGTTATACTAGGTAGGATAAATGGAGCAACAGCAAAACTAAAAGAAAATATACCACATTTAGTTCAACCACACTGTGTAGCACATCGTGAAGATTTGGGTATCTACCATGTTTAGGAAAAAGATAAATTAATGATAGATACTGAAACATTGACGAGAACAATATACACTGCATTTTCTAGATCCGCAGAAAAGCAAGATAAATTTCAAAGTATTACTGTTGCGTTAGAAAATGAAGCTATTACCTTTAAATCCTCAAATGGAGTTAGTTGGTTATTTGGACACATTAAACTGAAAGCGATAGTTAAAAATTTTGAGAAAGTAAGTAAATATTTTAAACAAGATAAAGGAAATAATCCTATTTCAGAATAATATTAATAGAACTTGAGAAATGCAAAATGCTGAATTTCTTATTAATGTACACTGTGCAAAAAAAAAAAAAAAAAGGGGGGGGAGAAAAAAAGGGGGGAAAGAAAAAAAAGGGGGAGACAGTTCTATTTCTTGTGTTCTACTGTGCCGATTGACGAAATTCAACTTGCATTTCTCATGTCTCGAAAGCGCGACATACGGTATATATTACATTTATATATAGCATTATTCTAACATAGGTATTTTGACAAAAAATCGGACTTTTTCTGAAATAACATACAATGTTTTTACATATTTCGATTCTAAATTCAAATTATGCCAAACTGCCAAGTTTTGTAAAAACGGCACGAGTAGTTTTTAAAATATTAGTTCTCAAAAGTTTAGCTCCTCAATGTTAGTTGAATTTGGTATATATTATTAATATCTCTTTTTTATTAAACTTAGATGCCTTCTTTTAGAATTAGAAATTTAGGTTCATTCGAAACAAAATTCACCCATTTTTTATGTTTATTTTTAAATTTTGTATTTTTAAATTTTAGAAATTTCTTGAAAACATTTTTTAATTATATCCTATAAAAGTTTTACCATCATTTTAAAGTAAATGCATACACGCATTTGCATATGCACGCATATGCATACACGCAAAAAATTAGTTTTTTATTCAAATTTTTTCTCGGATATACATGAATTTACATACTGGAGAGATTTGAAATTTGGCATCTTTTTTTCAGCAATTATAATGCCAAATGTGATTGACGGATTTTGTTACAGTGAATTGCCACAGCTATTTTGAACCTTGAATTTCAAATAACATTTTACGGAGAATTAATTATATGGAATTTTCCCTCTCAATGATACGTGATAAATATTTATTAATGCTATATGAAAAGCTACTTTTTTACATTATAGATGAATTTGTTCGGATTTAATTTTTTTTTAAATTTCTTTCTTTTTTCCCTTTTTTTTAAATATTTGTTATAGTAAAATTTAACACTTGCCGTGTTATCGTCTGCTAGTTTACTTTAACTTCATTTAAATGGAATTGTCTAAAACTGAGAACTTTCGTTTCATGTTTTATAAACTGTTCTTTGTCAATTAACAAAAATTCTTTTAATTCAAATATTTATAATGTGGACTTTGCTTTAAACTTTATTTATAGTTAAAATGCTTAGAAAATGAAAAGCTGTCTTCAGCTGAAGTGCAACTGATGTAATTGATAATTAAAAAAATTGACAATAATGCAAAATTTACGGAAGTATAACATTCGAAATTCTTAATTTTCTTGTGTGAGCACTGAAAATAAATACAGAAGAAAAGAAGAAAATTACGGAGAAAAGTAAGCAAAAATTTGAAGGGAAATTTTGTTGTCAGAAATACTAAGATGTTTCGAAAAGCTGGATGCTTTTGAATAGACTTGTAGAATGCCTGACGAAAAAAAGCAAGCCATTAAGAAGAAAAAAAAAATTTTTGAATAAAATGTAGTATTTTTTTCAATTTAAAACTTTTTTAATCTTATGATATTTGATTCTTGCGATTTCAAAAATAAAATATTTGATTGAAATATGAATAACATTTTAAGAAATTAAATATATGGTGATAAAATTGTGTAAAGCAATGGGCGCAGTGATAAAACTGTTTAAAGCAATATATGAATATCATCCTAAGTTAACATGTCGGTTATATTTATTTATTTATTCATTTATTATTCCGCCTGCTTTACCTCTTAATAGGCATTACGGGTCAGTCCGGGTCAGTCATGTTATCCTGATTACTGCACCAGCAACCTGAGTCGGTTATATACCTCTCTTATTTATATATCTTTTCTGAATGGCCTATTGAAAGGCGTGTCAACTGTGCTTTACTGTATTGTCTCGTATAATATATGCAGTTTTCAAATGCATCATAGTCTGGGTCACAAAGCATGTTTTCGAAAGAAACGCAATCAACGTAGTCTGATCAAATAAATAAAATCAAATTCTGGAAAATTTTTATATTAATAAATATATTTAAAATGCGCAGTACGAATGAATAAATAGAAAATTTTAAAACAATTATTTGAAGAGACATTGCAGTGCAAACAATTAAAATAAAATTCTGAAAATTTATAAATGACCTAAAATAATAACTATGACTAAAAAATATGGTATAAAGAAAACT
>KK114791.1:369675-414658 GCA_000611955.2 Stegodyphus mimosarum
AAAAGATTCCTTAAAATAATAATACTTATAATTAAAAATATAATATAAAGAAAATTATTTGAAAGTAGGGAAGGATTATGACTTTTTTTCCGCTTACACTCATGTAAAAAGGGAAAGGAAAATAGATTGTCTTATATTAAGGAGTTCGCCAAGTGAACTATTTTCGGCGCAAACTGAAAAAAAATTCGGCAAGTTAAAATTTCGAATTTCTCCGTAAATTTCGCACTAAAGTTTACAAAATTTAATATCTAGGCATAATTGGAATCGTAGATACGAAATATGAAAAAACATTGGTATGTTATTTCAGAAAACGTTCGATTCTGTGTCAAAATACCTATGTTAGAACAGTGCTGTATATAAATCTAATATATATATCCTAAGTTGCACTTTCGACACATGAAGAACGCAATTTGAATTTCGTCAATCGGCCCAGTAGAACGGGAGATATGGAACAGTCCTTTTTTTTTCGCAGTGTTCATATTATGAATGACATTTTGAGGAACTTGCGGCATTGTGTAAATCATTTCATCGGTGTGATCTTAACATCACATGCATTTCATTTTGTTCGTGGTAAAATAAATAACGAACAGTACATTTTTTGTAAAAGCATTATTTGGAGTAAAATCAATGAAAATTATTCTCTGCAAAATCATGAAAATATACTGAAATTGGTTTCCTGAAAATGTACTACAGCATTTGATTTCGCATCATTAAGTGAATTTATTTTAATTACGGTACAGAATTACGGCTCAGTCGAAAAATTATGCATAAAATATAGTAACATATTAACAGATAAAACAGTTGCATTACAAAGTAATGAAATGTTCCATCTTTAAAAAATTAAGTGTAAATTGATAACAAATTTTCCAGACACGGTAATATTTTCATAACAATATGAACAGAGTTCGGAAAGAAGATCACTTAGACGTGTTAATGCGAGTAAAATGGCATTTAATAGTCCACACAAGTAAAATGTTTATAACATATACACTGAATGA
The DNA here is from genome assembly GCA_000611955.2 of Stegodyphus mimosarum. Taxonomy (NCBI): domain Eukaryota; kingdom Metazoa; phylum Arthropoda; class Arachnida; order Araneae; family Eresidae; genus Stegodyphus; species Stegodyphus mimosarum. The sequence goes on from KK114791.1 coordinate 370,674, forward strand.
TTAGAATTTCAAGTTAGAAGAGAAAAGATTTAATATATACTTACACAAGCATAGCCTTTTTTTTGATAAATTTGAAAATTATTACTGTTATTACTGATATCATTACTATCGTATTTACGTTACGTTTTAGTAAATAATTTATGCAAAGCTTTAATTTTTATAATTAATATAGAGTTTTTTAAATATATGTGTTTTTGAAAATAAAGCATGCTTTTAAAATATAGTTAATTTAAATATAAATTAAGAATAAAAATAGAAACCATGCAAATAATTCATGTAGTAAAAAGATGCACACGAGTAGTAAAAATTACAGAAAACACTGGGTGTGAGAGTGTTGAAAATGCTTTAGTTTTTCAGTTGAAATCTTATTCATTGATTGGCTAAAATGGAAAATTTATAATGCAAATTAATTTGAAATGACGCAGTTTTAGACTGATACCTTATAAATAGTTACTAGTTTTAGGACAGAAAGGTAAACACCCAGTTTAAAATGAAGCATGGAAAAGGCTACACTCAGTTAAAATCAGGAGTTTGCTTTACATATTTTTTACCTTACGTACATATATAAAATATGAAGTATAGCAGAAAACTAAAGACACGCATGTCATTTACAAATGCAAAAACTCACTGAGTTAGGATGCGCCATATTATTTCACAGACTGGTAAACAAATATTACAAAAGCAAAATGAGGTAAATCTAGATCAAGTTTTAATGTAGTTTTAACTATCTAGGGCAAGGAAAATTAGTGTATACGTAGACCATGAAACAATGGTAATACCTGGAGAAAGATTGAATTCACAAATGGTTTTCCTTGCATATACTTTTTGACGCAATCATGTCACCAGAGTGGAACCTCCTGGAAGATGAAATTGTGCACGTGGTATCGATGACTTGCTAGAACAGGATTTCTCATACTTTTACACACGTACCACTAAGAAAACACTTCATTATTTTGGGCGGTACAACTTTTACACAAAAGATTTAAATTAATTTTCAGATTGAATGTAAAGTTGTGCCCTTATTAACATTGTAATATTTAGACATAATCGTTTTTTCATTTTAGGAGCCCCCTTCTTTTAAATGGCGGAGGCCACACTGACCATATGCTAATTATAGCTTTTACGCTGAGTTCATTACATCTTATGCTAGAAGCACAAATTGCGTAAATGGAAAACAAATTTTAATTTAGCCCACCCAATTTAGTACTTTTATGCATAAGTTACCACCAAATACATGCACCGGGTGGTGAGTGCATCATATTATTGTGGCCACTACACCTTTGATGGCGTACGCTGCCAAATATACCCCAGATTTTAGCTGACTGAATACTGTTATATTTATGTTAAACTTACCAAAGTAAATAAATTTTGTTACTTCGTTTTGGGATGACATTTTGCGGCTCTTTGGTGTTATGATATTCGTCATATTGCTAAATAAAGATGTAGTATGCGATTACAGAATATGGATTATATTGTAAACAAATTATATGTTAAAGTTAGTTTCCAAAACCAGCACGAAATGATAGCTGTAAATGCAGGTTAAATTCTTCCAAGCATCGCACATACTACTACATAGCGGTACGAAATACTTTTGATTTCCTTCAAATTTCACAAAACTGCAACATCCATTTAAATTGAAAAATGATACGAACAATGTTCAGGATATAGGGTACGAAATAAAATTCCCCCCAAATTCTTCGCCTCGTGATAAAAGCACCCTGGGTCATAAACGTTGAAATTCCAAGTACAACGCCGAGCACCTATTGACAGCAAAGTCTTTTAACAAGACACGCTCTAAATTTATAGCCGGACGACAGATGATCACCGAAATAAAAAAGGAAAAAAATAGATCTGGAATAAATGAGAAAAAAATAAATAAAACTTTCAGAAATCCCATTTTAAAAGCGCTTCATGCATAATTTATGAATCATGCTTTTCGTCAGCGGCGAAAAATTACTCCTGTCTTGGAACGAAAATATAAAAATGATAATGAAAAAAAGAAGTTTTATATCTTCGAAGTTGAGCTTCAAATCGAACGGTGGAAGAGGTATTATTATTTGCTCAGCACTTGCCAGAAATTAAACCCTCATTTTAAACCCGACAATGGGTTACGCTTATCGAACCCAAGGAACAATTCTCGGCTGGAATTCTCTCATTTCGATGCTTTCTTTTCTTGTTTTCTTGGGAAAGGAAAATGAAATTTTGGTTTAACTTTGATATACGCGAATTGAAGCAAATGAGTTTTCCTTTTCTTTCGTGATTGTAAATAAGTATTAATTCGACATTAAAGTAAAGTGAATTTTATTACTCGCTTTAAAACAGCTTTTATTACTTACTTTGAGCGAAATTGCGCTAATAGTATTTTTAATCGATGAGAAAGAAACGGATAAATAAAATTTAGCATAGCAAAATATCAAGTAATTCTGCAGCAAGACATAATAGTACATGCCGTTAGGAATATTTTCAATTAATTAGAATAACTTTGTAAGTAATCTGATTAACTTTAATTATCTTATTAAAACTTTCAGCTTTAAATTATTAAAAAGTGCATTTATTGCTTTCAGATGGCTTAATGTGTTAATCACAAAATTTAATCATTTATTAATTACAAGTTACAATTGAAATTTAATCAGTCATAGACAGATTAAATTTGGAAAACATATTTCAGACATATGCTTAATGTATTTGCTGTTAATGTAATCATTCGGATATTGTTATTGAATGCCCTATGGTTTCTATGCGAAAACATAGAAAATACATCGCTTTACTATGATCAGCAATTCGGTTAATGTTATCAGAATGTTATAAAATGAATTTTACAGACTGAAATAAAGTCTCAGAATAAGGTCAAAATTAATTTTGACAATTGCTAAATGACTGAAAAGGTTTTCAGGTAAAGGATTAAGTCAGGAAACCGAATGCGTTTCATTTCAGTCAAGCATTTAAAATAAGGAAAAGAAAAAAAAAACTTTTGTTTTATTTAAAGCAGATTTTATATAACTCGGTTGGTTTAGAGAACGGTTAGAAGCAGGTCTCTCTTCTTCAGACAGAAGAAGATGACACAAGATATCTGCCAGGGGTTTTCTATACGCAAAACTTAACGATGAAATTGGGAATTCCCTATAAATACTGATATAATGACCTCCCTCCTAATATAAGGATTATTAGAACAACACTTGGTCAAATAATTTCTAGAAACATTAGACACAGTTCATAAATGAGCTTTTGCGTAAAGCTTGAAGAAAATCCAATAGTAATATTATTTTTTCGTACTTAAAATCCTGTTAAAATAATTATGTATTTATTTCTATTTCTATTTATATTAAATTAATTAAATGCTCTTATTGATTTTGAGGATATTTTCTCCATTGTTGTTATCATTCATTGTCTTATGTTAATATTTCAAAATAGCGGTGGACAAACGTGATCACATTAGCGGCACCTATTGTATTATCTTTTGATAAATGGCAACTCTGTCACAGCAGCTTAAGCGTGAAGCTGCATAGAAATTTAAAACCTTACGCTTCAGGTAATGCCAACACGCTTTAGGCGAAAAGACAGTATATTCATGGTAGCTTACTATCGTAACGATCCAAAAAATTGTGAAAGACTTCGCTAAATACAATTCTAATGTCAATATAACGGACAAAGTTTAAAGGAAACTTATAAAAAGTGGAAACATTATTTAGTCTTCAAAGTACGTTACAGAATATTTTATCATATAGGATTAGCTAAGATAATAAAGTATGAATTATATAATGTTTTGTAACACATAAATCGAATCATTTTCAGAGTAGCCAATAAAATACTATTATTAAATTTGTACTGCCAACATTTAAACATGCTCAAAAACATTTTACTAAAAATTCATGTTTTTTGCTACATCAGGTATACTGTTATAAGAGCGTTTATGTTATAAGTTATATGTTAACGTTTTAAATCTATGACACATCCATATGTCTTATTAACTGATTTTTCTTAATTCTGTATTACATCAATTAGTTACACTATACATTCAACCTTTAGTCTCTAAATGTTGTATTCCTATTTTGTATCTCTTTCATTAATATATAGACGTTTTGTGTTTCCAGGTGCCTCAATAGGCCTATTGGCGGAAGATTTTCTTCTTTTTACATTTGCTTTTGAATTCCTTCTTTAATTATTTAAAAATTATTTCATAGATTATTTTACAGGTAGACACTGTGTCGAAAGTTATTTTAACAAAATTTCGTGAAGATAGCTTAATATTCTTTGAAGAAATAGGTTCGAAGCTTAAATGAATTCATTCGAAATATTTAAGATCACTCTAGAATTGTAGAACTAGGAACGTATCGTGGTAGTTACAAGTGTAACTAAATCTTTAAGAAGTGCCCAAATGGCCATTTTAAAATATGAGTACTGTTTAATAGAAAATAAGGAGGTCTAGTCTTCTGACAAAGTCCTATATCTAGTACGGAAACGGGAGATTAAACAAGCATGAAAAGCATGTGTGATATATTATCCGTGCATCTAAATCCGTACTATTATTTTTCTTTTCTTGAACTACATACAATGTGCTTTTTGGACATATGAATATTTTCCGTTAATGACGATGTAATGTAAAAATAAATCCGTAATGCATGTAATCTTTTTACAAGGTGTTTGAAAACTGATAGAATATTTTAATGAAAACCGTAAAACAATGAAGTAGGTAATTCGAGATTAATGAAAACATACTGCATAACGTAAAATAACAATCAGTTTTACTTAATTTCAATTTAATTGTTAAATGATTTAGTTCAACTTCTCCTTTCGTTTCGAAAGTATACAGCATTTATATCTTAATGTTATAACTATATAAGTCAATAAATTACCTACAAATATACTTTGATCAGGGACTTCACTGCAGAAATTGTCAAAGAATTCCATTTTAGACTAGCAATCTCTTTGCCATGCATTGGATAAAAGTCACATTTCTTAATTTCTATCCAAAGAAATTTGACAGATGTATTTAACTTTCATTTTATCTTTTATGCGGTACTTTTCTGAATAATGACATGTTATACGTTTTTAGAAATGTAACGCTAAACTAGATGTAGGCGAAGAACTACGATTATGAAATAGTAAATACGATTCTGAAACAGAGATCATGAGAAAGCAGTTAAATAAGGCGTTATCGAGGAAAACATTCATAATATTAACAAAACATCGTCAATAAATATATAGATCGTATGTATACCCAAAACTTCAGCAAGTACATTTTCGCATTGTTAATATCTGGATTGATATAGGCTCCAGTAATTACAGAGTGTCTCAACAAAAGCGCCGGATTTAATAGGTTCAATGAAATACTTTATCTTCAGAAATTGAAATTATTTTAACATACAACAGGTAACCGATTTAAGAATGAAAAATAATATATGGCATCTATTCGATGTGCTCTACAGCACATCACTAATCTCTTTCTACCTCTCAAAGTAAATAACACATTCAATTTTCTATTGAGTGTTTCTGTTTTTTTTCTTGTTTTTAAGCTTGGATGTTTGGGATGCAATAATACTGTGACGTAAAATAGACCGGCGGACCCGTAGGATCAACAGCATGGTGATTCAGACCTTATGCCCTGAAATAATCTGTGAACTATTGTTTCATTAGATGCACTTTTACGTTCAAAGATTTAACAAAACTTCATAACAGTCTATGCATAATACCTCGCCATCCTTGCAATGAAATTTCACAATTAAAACTTTCTGTACCTTTTTAATACACCCCATGTTGAATAAGCTACAAAGAAGCTCCGAAATGCCAGTACTATCAGTTCAAATCAAACTCGGCAATCTTAAATCGGAATATTTATCCGCTATAAGTATGAAAATAAATGTATTTTCTAAAAATAAAGTACTCTTTCGGGAGCTGCCCAGCCGGTATAGGGGATCGTGACCATGCCTGCTATAGCGATGGGCCCATTTTTGAGTCCCGGGGAAAGAATGATTGTACTTGTTCGTCACTTCCTAGAAGGCTACAGTAGCCACTTATTAGATACTTCCACAATAAAATAGTCACCATTTCAAGCCAAGGCTATTAGCTAAAGCGTCTGGCTATTAAAAAAAGTATTTTTTCAGGTATATTAAATCCGAAGCTTGCGTTCGAACACTCCATGTTTAAAATCGTGCATTTTATTTCTCTAAAGAATTCCTCGATCTTAAAGAAAATGGAATTTTAGCTTTTCTTGCATAAATTAACATTCCTTGTTGCAGTTAACAAACGTATTTTCTTCAACCAGTTATTAACATGCTAAACTTAGGATCTATGTTGTTTTTCTGGTAGTGAAATTGTATCAGAAATATATTATTTAATGCATTTTTACGTATGAAACTGAGTGTGGTTTGTAATAATAAAAAGACGTAATTTTTAAGTAATAAGTTTTATTCCGAGAAGATTTTATTCTCAAGGTAACTAAGTAACAAAATTATATTAATAATTAATTTCTTTAAGATGTTGTTTTAAATATTTCAATAAATATTAATCATGCTAAAGTTTGGAAAATTAAGTAATGTTTTTAGTTACCTATTATTTATTGAATGCAACAAGAGAGAGTTTGCTCAGGTAACTTCACATTTTAATTCGATGATAAATTAATTACATTAAACTTTTATTCTCTGGCATTAGTGAACATACTTTCTGCTTACTTTTATGGAAAATCTTGTATTGCTAAGTACATTCTATTCAAGTAGTAACTCAGAAGTACGAAGAAAACATAAACTATTGTTTTAATAATTTTAAAACAAAGTACATGTCTGTAAAAGAAAAGGGCTAGATTACGTATTAAGGCAAACCAAGAAATGTCTCAAACATTCTCTATAATTTTGAATTTGATGCCTTTCTTTATCCTTTATTATTTAATTAATTCTTTTAATTAAAATCATCCTTGAGAATTACTTTTATTTATTGAATCTCCATAAAAACGCATATATGGATTAAGTGCTTAAAACTCCTCTTGGTGTCATACCTAAAACAAATTTTAATATGCACAAGTAAAAATATGATAGTAATTTTGACTTCATCGGCTGTTCCGAAACTATGAACTTTGGATGGTTTCTATAGTGATAGTTAAAGCAACATTCAAAATAGGAATTAGAAAGCAGGTTATAGAAATAGTATAATCTTATAACACCACGATAGTTTTATATTTTTAACTTCCCCCAAAATATATGGTAATTCAGTGGTCATATTGTAAAATATAAAAATTTTTACGAACAATATTGTTATTTAACTTTCATGTGGATGTTTCGCATTTAGAAACTGCATGCACAGAGTGGGGTAAAAGGTTGTCACGTTGTGAAAACAATAATTTAAAAAATGCCATGTTAGGTGATGAATCCTTCAACAAAAGCTAACGCTCGCTTGCAGAATTCTTGGTAAATCTAATCAGCGCAGTGTGCATTATTCTGTTATTGTTAAAAGAATTCGTGCCATTTTCAGAATAACCTAAACAAAGCAGTTATTATTAAATAACTCAAATACGGATGCGATTTTTGTTTTTGTATTTTGCATTCAAAAAATTGTCAAATACAACAGAATTACCTAATTCATAAAACTGGAGCCATTAGGAAAAACTAGATACGACATTAAAAGAAGCAGAATTGCGCTATTTATATTTAAGTTAATAGAAAGAAGAAAATTCTATTAAAATGGAAATTTCTTTCTGATTTATTTACGACGCTCAAATGGCGAATAACAAATATAAACAAACCCATGCATCGGACAAAAATTAGAGCCTAATCCAGTTATTTAAATTATTTCTTTACATTCAATTTTCGAGTAAATAGTCGTTGAATGAATTTGACACTTGCATACAATGAAATGTAACCCAGATTTTCTGCCATTTAACATTTTTATATTTCTCTAAGATATAGAAATATCTGTCGTGCACTTAAGTCCCTGTTTAAATCACGTATTCTATTTCTTGTCTCGAATAGATAGATATTCTTCAGTTTATCCAAAGATAAAATCAATAAATGAGGCTCTTTCCATTACATTCAATTGCTGAGGAAGTACTCCAGAACGATAAAATATATTTTGATTTCTCTTTATCGCATTCAAAGTATTCAAAAAATTCCTTGGGTAGGGAATTTTATACACAATTCCAGTAATAGATTATTCCTCTTCAAGAGCATGCATTTTAAAGTAGACACTAACGCCCTCTGGAGGACAGTTTCTTATATACAAGAATAACTACCTGCACTTCTGGAGTCTTTCTTCCTTTCAAATTTAGTAGAATTCTCAATGTTTTTTTTATATATTTTTTTTTCATTCCTAACTAAAAAAGGGGATCACATCCGTCTTTGCATAGGATAAATGCTCTTCAGATCTAGCGAGGACATAGATGTCTTTAAGTCCAAGACGACCCTGCTGGAATATCAGGAAGCACAATAGAAAAAGTGAATCAAATAAAATTTCCCCTTTCTTCTTCACTATCTTATCTAAGGGAAAATAAATGTATGAAAAGAGGGGAACTGAAAAGAAGAGAGCTTAAAGTTGATTTTATGGCTGAGATGATTCTTCTTAAAGATAGGAAGGTGCGTCGTGTCCCACAATGGCCTCGCACGTTGCTGGTTTGGAATGTGCAGCGCTGGTTGGGGGTATGGGGGTTGAAGATGGCTTTCTCGGGCCTAAATCCCAATGGAAACACAGCAGATTCGCTTTATGGGAAGACTTTTTTTTCGTTCTCTGATAATATGTTTTGCAACCTCTGTTTGTGAAAAACTCTTACGAAGGAAGCAGACATAGCTGCAAGACATTAAGCAAATACCACCAGGGATGGTTACTAAGCATGCTAAAGCGAATACGAAACAGCTTTTTGTGTACTGTCGGCAGAATAACGAATAAGAAAGATTACATTTTTTTTAGATTGTAAGCAGCTCTTAAAAGTGTTGTATAATATCAAAAATTGAAGGAAACATGGGTAAAATTCGGAAATTTTTTTTTCGTCTTATCTCAATCATTAGCATCCCTAGATTAAAAGAAGGCATTAACAAACAAATTTATATCTTTAGGTAAAGGTACTCGGAAAAGAATAGTTCAGAAAACGAATAGAATATTATATCTTATCTGCTGTTGTACCAATGTGGTTGGTATTGACCCCTAGGGGTCGATAAAATTTTAAAGGTGGTCTATGATGATCAAGGGGGACATAGGGGGTTGATAGCCAAATAAGCTTTGGCTATTCTTCGGCGTAATCGAGATCTAATTGCTTACAAAGATGCATTAATAAATCAGATAATTAATAGTTATTGATATAAAGCTTCAATATGTTAATATGTCAAGTCGTATTCAAAAGATACGTGTATACTACGTTTTGAAATTTGAAAGTCATTTGTGAGAAATATCCCAAAATTTGAGATGTTAAGGGACCAAAAGTTTTTGACTTTCCCGTCTTCTTACGTAGTGAAAGCAGGCTTTAATCAAGATTCTACGGAAAACAAGAAACATCTTGGATACTTTTCGAAAGATGTAATTTATGAATAATTTTCTGCTAAATATAAAAACGCATCAACACATTAAGCGAAGCCATGACATTCATTAAAATCAAAATTTTGGGTAATCAATACCTGTGATTTTGTGATTAAAAATTTGTTTATATTTATAAAATCAATGATAACACAAAAAGTAATGAAACATAATTTTAATAAACCATTTATTTTCAAAACATCACATACTTAGTTTAAACGTTATTTATATTTGTATTACTATTATAAAGCATGCTATATATTATATTAGAGAAAAATGGGAGGGGACTGAGGAAGAAAACTATTCTTTTAAAAGTATCGATACAAGAAAAACGGTTGGAATCCTTGTGTTATTCTAATTAATCTTGAGCTGATGCATAGCTCTACCGAACCTTTATGTCTCGAAATTTTAAGACACCGTCACAAAAAACAAAAATGTGGGATGAAACATCTTGCAACTTACGAAAGTAAACAGTGACCAGTTATTAATATGTTTTATAATCACATGAAACATATATAATACATTATTTCTTCAGTCCCATTGATGTATCTTCTCTACCAGTGTAAATGAACAAATATGCTTTTGAAGAGTTTGCATTCTATGTTATGGTTTATATTTTCCCAACGTCTCTTCTATGCAATTCCCCTTTACTCTCATTTGCTGTGCAAACAAGGACTTTATTTCTCCCACTTCATGTTGCTCACTGCCACTTAAGGCGTCTCAGTACAGTTTAGCTCTCATTTTTGCCTGTCAATTTTCATTACTATCTGGAACATCTGTAACTCTTTCGCCTTTCATTGGCACCGCTCTCCGCTTGTTTCATAGTTAACCGTCAGTAGCCAATACAGTCACCATCTACAAATCTCGAAGGTTGCCGCAAAATTAAAACCACAAAAGTTGTACGCCTTATCAATTTACCATGGTCAACTGACAAAGGTAAACGGATTAAATGTTTCATTTCCAAAATCAGTCATGGCATGCTTATGCCTTAGATTTTAAATAATACTAATATTCAGAGGAGAGCATCTAATGGTTAAAAAACAGTTCAATAACAGAAAAAAAATATGACGTTTTATTATTTCATTAGATGACGAAGTATGAAAGTGTTTGAACTAATTTATCTTATAAGAAATTCAAATTAAAAAAACAATTTTTTAACATAAGCTAAAGAATTATATTATATCGGAATACTATAATTTTTACACAAAGGTGTTTATTTATAAGTAAATTAATTTAGATTAAATTAATTTTAAAATATCTTAAAATGCTTCGCTTGTTACATCAATGAAATAAACTAGAAAATTAAAATCACGTGAATAAATTAAGATTTTTTTTAAATGTCCTCGAAGGGAGACAAAACGATCCGAATTAATGAAGCTCTGCGTAACGGTGCCTCAGGTAATTCAAATTCTATGATACTTCTAAATAACTATGTTTAAATTTGTCAAGCCTATCATAATACAAATATGTTTTAAATGAGGGTGGAAAGATGACATTTTTCTTGTGAATGAATAAACTTTACTATCTTTGCAGTAATTTCTGCTAACCTTTTGCTTATAGTAATTTTCTGTGTGTTAACCATTGGAGGAATGGGAATAAAATGAAAAGTGACTGTAACTGGTGAGTATTTAATACCCATCTTCGGAGGTTTCAGTATCACTTCATGAAGAGCTGTCAACAGTTAATGTCATGGAGTTAATGACCATATTTTTTTTCTGAATTTATTTGAAAGTAACTAGCATAAAATGGTTAGATCGTTGTAAAAGGTATTCAAATCAAGGTAAAATAATTCAAATTAGAGTTGCTAAATAGTTAGAATGAATGAGAGAAATTTCACTTCCCAAAACTTTACACACAAAAAAGATCGTTTTTCTTTTCTATTTAATTATGCAAGCTGTTTTTGAGAACGTCATTGTAAAATAAGATACGAACGTAATTTACTTGGCTAAGTTATTTGGTGAATATTTACTTGGCGGTATGAATTTTGCATTGCCTATTGTTGGTGAAATTTGACATCTTTCGAAACGCGTTTCTGGTTTCTTTATTGCATGCAGCTGCTATATTTTATTATTTATCACTTTTATAATTGTTATCAAATAAATATTTCGCCAAAAGTCTCCAAGCTCATACTCACAATTGAAGATGAAATCTCTACTTTATCACAAACATTTTTGCGATCGTTTACGTAAGATCATCAGTCAAATATTCCTCTCATTATACCAGTGTTCACTGCACTGAATGACTTTGTAGTAATCCAATACATAAAAATTTTTGCACCCATCCAGTAGCCAATGAAATCATAAAGACTGTACTGAATTCTGAGATTGATAAGAAATGAAAGAAGTTAAACTTGTTTAGAATGAGTTTGGAAGATCATCATTAGTATTAGTTTCTATTGAATTCTAAACAGTACTTTTACATTAAAATTGTATATTTTTTACTTAATTTACGTTTCGTATATTAAGTGCATTATGATGAATAACTTATGTTTAAGGCAGTTGACCTCATATTCTCAGTAACCATGAATGTGCTCCTCCGCGCTATAGCTTAAAGATTTTCTATAACATACTAAGTTCGTGCTCTAATGCTCCCTTATAACACAAATGTAACGACATCTGTCCTAGCATACGTTAACGCTGCTATATGTTTCACAGTAAAATAGGTCAATTCAGCAAAAAACATTTTGAGGTGAAATTTTTAATTTATTTTGTTACCGTGCAATTTGGATTACTTTTCTAAGCGTATTTCTACTGAGCTGTGATCTGACGATTCGTTTCTGCTGTTAAACATTCAGTTTATAAGTATCGGGTAAATTACAAAATTTCCTTAATTTTTGAATTTATTTCATGCAGCATAATTAGTATAAACTAATAACATCTAATTGTAAGTCATGCGTTTCAAAATTTATTACATGAATGTTTAGAAATCAAATGTAATTCTGGAATTCCGTAAGCAGGCATTTACTTTCACAGTTTAAATTCTAGCAACAATGGCTCATAATTACTTCTAAAGGAAGTTTAATTCTTTACGTTTGGCTAATATTCTTTGCATCTGAGAGTGAATCTGTATTGTTTCCTGGATATGAAAATGTATATAAAGCGATATTTATAACTAAGTGTTAGGAACCATGATGCTTAATAACGAGTTTTGTATTACGAGTTCTTAGCAGAAGACTGATGGAATGTCATTAAAAATGGTTGGCTTCTAAGTTACCTCCAACAGAAAGCGAAACTTCTGCAATTAACCTCTAATTTTCATGAATTATTCCAGACATTAATGATTATTCATACTCAGCGTATCTTATATTTAATATCTATTCTGCGGTTTATATCTGCCAGTGAGCTAAGTTAGAATATTTTCTTGACTTTGCTTTACATTACATTTAAATAATTCAGGGTGAGAATTTTTTTATCTGTAATACAAGTCTTATTTATTCTTATTTATTAGTCTGCATAGATGAATGAGAGACTTATAAGCAAGTTATATTTTTTGCATTGGTTAATTCTGTGAATAATTTTAACAATTATTTAAAAAAAATCATAAATACTCAAAAGATTACTTGGTTTTGATCCAATTCGTAATGGATTGAATGCACGGGGCCGATGATAGCTTGATAAAATTTATTTTCCCAGTTTACAGTATTGGTATTTTTCACAAAAATAATCCTGTAGCTCTTCTCAGTATGACAAAGCACGATCAATGGTTACCACAAAAAACTAATAAAAGCGTTAAATACAACGCAATGAAAACACAATCTAAAGAGCGAAGATTGCAAGATCTCTCAATACTCCGAACTCATCTTTGCACTAAAATTAAACTGAGAACTGATACTTCCTCCGGTCTTACGTAGTTTCCCCTTCTGTAGAAAAATTTCCAGTACCTTCGATTTCTCGAAATTGCCTGAAGGCATATATAGTTACAGTTACATATAGAGCCGGATGCAGTTACAGTTACATGTAGGGATCAGACCAATTAGAGTTATAAAGGCTTTGGTCCAACATGTCACCAAGTTTGACGACTTTTGGCAATTTGTCGCCAAATTTGGCGACAAGAGTTAGTCGCCAAACAATCGCCAATTTGGCGCTGTCTCGGCAAACCAATTACCTCAGTGTTAATTGGATCTTATTTTCCCAGAGAATCTTATTTTGCCTGTAATCTTATTTTTCCGGCGAAGCATCACTTTCTTGAGGCCTTGCATGTTACAAGAGGCACTACAATTTTACATATAATTTCACTAAAACTATTTACATATATATATACAAAATTCGTAACAGTGTATTAAATACTGCATGTGATACTCTTCGAACTAAAGGTTACATTTCCAATAATAATTTTAGGTATCTGAAAATAATCCTTCGAAGATCGCCTTCTGTTGTTATGCAACATAAGAGAAACTTAGCAGCTTTTACCCATTCAGAATTGTTCAAGAGTTTCGCAGAAAACTCATTAAGATAGCGGAAAGGCTGTTATCTAGGTTAGCTGGTGATGATACATAATACTTTATGGAAAAACCGCCAAAAATCGGAGATAATGAGTAAATGCCTCTCTTTAAAAATAGCAGAACTTTAGATACGATAATGGTCTCTTGAGGCAAATGTACCATTATTTCATAGTTAACTTTCACAAATGTTACATCATCCGATTGTGCATATTTTATGTTCAAGTATAAGGTAATTTTCAAGTAATGAAAAACGATTGTTTAAAATACTCTTTAATAATTTTAAAGAGTCCATTCAAGTACTACCAAATTATTTTTAAAATGTATATTTCTAAAACCAAGTGAATTGATGATTAATAAGAATCTTAATAAAGATTTTAATACATGTAATGAACCAAAATAAACATAGAATTTTTTATCCGTTTTATGAAAAAGGAGTTTTTTGAAACTTGTAAACTTTTCGAACAACAATTTCTGAAAATGAATTTAGGATTAAGCATTGATATAAAGTAATATTTTTGATGCAGCATTTTGTGAATTAAAAATAAATTTTATTCTTTTTCAGGTAGTTGTGTAGAAATTTTATCAATGTTTTAAATTGTGTTACATATCTCAGTATCTCTTCCTACTTAATTGTTAACTGAAAAGGAATTAAGAATTTCTAGTTAAACTTTTAATAAAATCCCATTTTAAGTCCAGTTACAAACAATGATCATTCATTAAAGTGAAATAATTTGTTATTCAAACTGAACAAAATGTAACAGATTTATTTCAAACTGCAATACCTACACTGATATAGAGTCTAAATTTACTGTTTTCAAAGCACAAATTTAGCCGTGAAAGACTAATGCCTGCTATCTGTACTGTTCTTAATAAACATGAAACACAGCGTAACAAGTCTTGATTTTCCAGAAAATTTCCACTGTAGTTTAGTTCTCATTAAATACTGGTAAAGGCAGTGAAAAGATACACAAAATAATTATATTTCCATAAATAAACTGTATGTTTTGTCGAAAGGGCATTCTAAGAAAGCTTTAACGTATAACAACAGTTTCTTTTAGATAATCACAAATGTTACCCATATTCGGTGTGTATTTATAATCGGGGAACACAAATCATCTTTATCACTATATTTTATCATAAATAATAACGGCGATACCTTGATCACAAAATCAGACAGTATTTTAGACACTGACTGCATTTAAAACAATTTACTGCTAGAAGATTTAAATGCCATTTCTTTAAATCCCTTTTAAAAACTTTTAACTGGTAATAAAAGCAGATGCAAAATATCCGAAGAAAAAACATGCATGCTTCTATGCATTTGGTAAAAAATAAAAACGATGGCACCTTTCAAAATTTGTAATACGAATTTACAAAAAAATGTAAAGATTTGTAATTTTCAATAGTTTTGCAACATGCATTTACTAAAGAAAAATAAAATAAAATATAGACAAATATAGTCTACAATATTTAATTATTCTTCGTTCATTGTTTCTTTTCCTTTTGTTATATCTTACACCAAATATACATCATACACTATTCGCCAAAACATTTTATTCGAAATTCATAACTGAAATCATAATAACCCCTAATTATTTTCAGTAGTACATAATGGAGAATATCAGTGTACAAATATGTTCTAACGATGTATTCTAGCAATCAAGTGACGGGTCGATGCAGGCGAAACAATTATGCCCGATAGGATCTGCTGAAATATTTTTACACATTACTACTACAATTCTTGAAAGTCTCGGCGTGTGAAAACCCACATGGCGGAAAATTTCTCAGCATTTCCGGCAACACTTTATCAAAGACTATTCCATGAACATCCTGTCGAGAAAGAAATGGAAGAAGAGAAGGCCTAATTAAACAGCCTCCAAATTTTCCTTCAAAACATGGATGATAAACCTCTGTTCCACAGCAGGAAGGCGAGCATATCGTGCTGTCTCTTGAACCCACATATAGATCACAACGTAAAGTCTTACGTTGTGATCTATATGTGGGTCACAACGTAAAGTCAACGTAAAGTCTTATCTTCACGTAAAGTCTGTATGTAACATCAGTCTGTTTATACCAGCCCTTGTAAGGCCATGTGTTTGCTCTGGATAAAGGGGGACGTGGTGCTATACCAAATAACCTAATGGTAGAGTGCCGGTGCCCACGTCCTCCGTCGCATATCGCATATAGATCACAAATACCCATACATGCTCCAATGAGGAGAGAACATAAGGAAATAATCGCATTCCTCTATACATGCTTTCTGGTGTGAGTAGGTAGCACCTCTAATTACCAGCTGGAAGTACTACGGCTCGAATCCATGGGTGGGTACAAATGTTTTTCGTATTTACCAACTTTGAAAAACCTAACAGTCTTTACAAGTTGTAAAAACTTATTTCATAGGGTAGTAACTCTTCAATTTTATCTTAAATGACTTTGAATGCCGTCAGTCATTATGGAAATAACTTGGAAAAGGAAAAGCAATTGAGTAATCAAGAAATGAAGCACAGCAAGACTTGAAAGCATGTTCTTTTGTCGGATTGTTAAGAAATGCAATCTCGTAATTAGAAGAAAATTAAATAGATTTTAGGAACTAAAATTACTTTATAGCACTTGTATACACTAAAATTTAATAAGAACAATAAATCTACTTGTTTTATTTCTTGTGATATACAAAAAGAAGGAACATTTATTGGAAAGTATAGTTTACTGGAAAGCAATACCTATCGATATGTAAGACTTTTATTTCGGAAGAAGCAATACGATGGGAAGAGATACCCACAGTTAAAGCGCATCTGCTCGTGCAGGCCTTTTTCAATTCGCTCACTGATGAACCTCATTTAAATCTGTCCACAATCAATAGGTTTCTATTTGATAGTACAGTCCTGTCTTCCAATTGTTTTGCCAAGCTAGGGTTACCCGAATATGGAAGACTGTTATTTTGTTAGCTTTTTTTGGCAAATCGATTTCTTTCTCTTTTATTCTCAGAGTGGATGAGATTCAAGGTATCCAATCGATTTTGTTTCCTATGAGTTATTCCCCTTTCTTTTTGTTGAAAGCAGTTATTTTCGGTTAGGAGCATCTGAAATTGTTTTGGAATGTAGGTTTAGATTTTCAAACTGTATAGATTAAATTTAAATACAAAACAAAGTTCGTAATTTTTAAGGTGAAAAAATATATATAAAGGTTATAAGTGCTTTCTTATTTTTATTATCATTAATTTTACGTTATGGTACCAAGACATTTATCATCCGCTCGGCGTAGCAACTGTTGTTATTTTGTGAGGAACAATAATTTTCATCCAGCCATTTGAATTCTATTTTTTATAACTCTCATACATCTATCTCATATTCAAATTACACATCAGGAAACAACTCTAGCACATATACAATTAACCGGTTCGGCGGAATTTGAATTTTGGCTCGACTGTAGCGGTTTAACGGTCTCATCTTTTGAATATAAGAAGAAAGGAAAGCGGCATATACATTAAAATAAAATTTTACAATTATTTTTTTGTAATTTAAAAAATAACAAAAGAACATTTTCAGATAAATTTAAATTAATATGTATTTATTGCATTTCTTATGGTAACATATTGAAGTTTAAATAATTTATGCAAGTGCAGTAGCATATTGTTACCAATTTTGTACATAGATATATTATTTTAGTGCAATTATATGCGAAATTGCTGCATTTTTCTGTGTAACGTACCGCGCAAAATCTAAAGAGAGAAGAATATGAAGACTTTATAATGTGAAAGGCATTATAAATAATAGTGTAATTTAAAACCTTAAGCTCTTAACCAGTCTGAAAAATAAATGGGAACTCCAGTCGCTTCTTTTTCAATATAATTAGCTCTTGTTATTGTTTGTTCAAGAAATGCTACAAAAATTTAGTCTTAATATAAAGAACATTTCTACATAAGAACTCGTGAGTAAGTATCTTCGAAGTTATTCAAAGAGTCGACTGAGCGAGTTAATAAATGTAACGGAAGTGTTGAAAGTGCAGTAGTATTAGACTTAGTTAATAGAGTTTTAGTGTGTAATCACATCAGAAAGATTAGTGGAAGACAAAATGATTCCCATTGTCGTAATTTATGGAGTAGAACCTGGAACATTTCATTCGACAGTGAAGTGAATACGATGTTGTTTTGGACTGGAAGTGCAACAGAATGGGCATTGTGCATAAAACATGGCACACCTAATTGAGAAATAAAATGACTTACATTAAGCGAGTAAATGAGAGGACCATCGGGTCCCATTCCAGATCGCCAGAAAGAATGGGATGGTGCCCCGGGGAAGTTGCTGGAAAAGGGTTTTCGTTGCTTTATCAACAATTTACGCTTTCACTTTTGAAGAATAGATGAGCGAGAAATATTTTTCCTTTAATGCGACGAAAGTGTTTTATGTATTGTTATTCTCTCGCCGTTCGAATTTCTCATTGTCGAGATTTATGGCCAAGAACCTGAAATAGTAAAGCGGAAATGTAATATTTGAAACCACAAAGGAGTTGTGGAATAGTAAGATAAATTTTGTGTCTTGTGGTTCGATATGCTGAAAGCTAAGCTGAGTTGGAACAAAATGGTTTTAGCGTAAGTATATTAGTGGACTGATGGATATACTATTTCCAAGAAACGTTACTTTCGGCAAAGATACTTAAAATTGTCTTTGACACTATTAATATTTATTTCCCTGATTTCTTTGACTGTATTCTTTAACTGATGATTTATTAGAATATTGCTAAAAATCAGTATGGCTTCAAAGGTTTTACTAACAATCTCTCTTAATTATTTCACTGGGATATAATGCTCCTTTTTTAATCCTAGAAAAATGAACTCATATTTTTAATTCAATTCCTACCATTTTGAAAACAAAGAGAAATATTTCTATTTCATGAATACTTTTATTAAAAATATTCAGAAATTTCCTGTAATTTTTCTTTTAGGATTTTTACTCTGAAGAATATTTATTTAGATAATCTTAATATTTGTTACTTTAGCTCAAAATTTTGCTTTCATATTTGTGATGACGAAATAGCTCAGGTTATAAATTTTAACTTTTTTATATATCGTTCTTCCCATTCAGTTTTTATGTATAATATTTCTTTTATTTTTATTTATTTTATTTTACTACAGGTAATAAACTGATATGAAGACCAAAAGTATAACTGTACTCATAGAAGAAACAATTTTGGTGCAACAATTTCATCAAGAAATAATTTTCGATATACATTTTTACTACTTTTGATATACGTAACAATACAGAAGTTATATCATAAGGTACAATTTTTATCTTAATTATATATAATGTTTAATTATTTTATGTTGTGCTTTATTATACGAATTATTTTGTTGCATATAATAGTTGCCTGGATTATTTATGTATCTATCTATGCATATTTAACAATATATGTATTTCTATGTATGTATATATCTGTCTATCTATGTAGCTATGTAGGTAAAAAAATAAACAAATATGTAAAAGATCAATTGTAATTTAAATTAACAGCTTAATTAATTCCCCCTCAGTATCCTAAAAATAGTAATCTCTCTTTGTAGGGCGTCATTTCGAGACTAATCCATGCCATACAACTCTTGCATAATTCGGTTGACGTAAATAGAACTAAAACACAATCAGCCAATAATAATTTTACATCAATATTAATTATCCAATCAAAATGTATTGAGAATCAAAACTAACTCAGTTTGAAGTAAAATTTATTTTGAAAAAAACGCATGCGCTTGATACTATCAGGCCTAGCTGGATTGCCGTCTACTGCTTCCTTCTTACTTCAGAGTTATGAAAAATGTAAACCTCTTGAAATAAACGCAAATGATGTGATAAGTTTGCTTGTGACCGCAGCATGTTTATGGAAATAAAAAAAGATTTAATCTGCCTCGATTACCAGTTTCCTATTCATTGCATTTTAGCCTTCTACGCCATCAAAATGCTTGCTCTTCTTTACAGATTCAACCTTCTACGTTTTACACCATGAATATTGTAAAGTTCTTTTTTTATTTAAAGTTATTATATAAGTGTATATATATATATATATATATATATATAATCTCACACAATATATATATATGTGAGATAGAGCTTGGGTGATACACACTCAAATATTTGACTCTTGCTCAAATGCATAAAACTTGAATTCATGGAAAAAATCTATTATATGTGATTACACATAATATCAGATTGTTGAAACAACAATTAAAACAACAATATCAGATTGTTGAATATCAGATAAAATATATGAACAATATCAGATAAAAAGCGGATTCATTATTGCCTGAAAATAACAAAGCGTATGAAGGTTGCTTAAGAGGACCAAAGCTTTAGCTGAAGCTTCCTAGGCCTGAATCATTTCGAACAGTGGGAAGTACTTTTCCTCTTCGTTTAGCTTTACTCTTGTTTATGAGAAACATACCTGTTGATAAGTAATGTTTGAAATCTTACAATCTAGATTTTATTATCAAATTTAGTACAAAAAATTTGCATTAAGTTTCAAATTTGCAATATTTCTCAATTCTTCAATTCTCAATTCTCAATTCTCAAATTCTTTTAATTTTTGGAATGCAAATACTACTATTATTTCCCTCCTTTCTTATCTCCATTTCAGGGCCTAAAATGTAAGGTAAGAATAACTATACCATTTGTTTTCAAAATTTATTATAAAATTTTGCTGTATTATAGAATAATCTACTGCTTAGGAATTTCATTTTAAACAATACAGGCCCACCAGAGGCCGAGCGGCAAAGTCGCTGACCACTGATAATAGTTCGAATCCCGCGAACGGGCTGGCTGCATGGTCGGTTTCGTGGTTTTCCCCGTATGTATTATGTGTATGTATTATGTATACGAGCCACTTCCCTTAGAAATTCCTACACGAAGGCATCCTCCCTTTTAGGCAGAGAGCCCTCGAAGCTTCGCCTTTAATCACATAAACCAAACAAATGAATCGATAGCACCGTTTTTGAATTAAAAAATAACTCTGAATCATTAAAAATTTATTTATTGCGAGTACAGTTGCTTATTTAATAATAAACAAATATTAAGAATTAATGTTTTATGTTTTAGAAATAAAAACAAAAATTAGAATATAACTTAAATCCACGAAAATTAATAGAGAAACAATGATTTAGTATACAAGCGTTTTTATAAACCAAAACATACTGAGTGAAACTTATTTAAACATAATTAAGTTATGCGCAGTTAATTTTAATAAATTGTGCATTATTAAATAAAATATATTTCAGGGAATGTATTATTTTTATCAGGAGATGTATCTTTTATTTTTAATTCGGAAAATTCAGAAAGCTCTTATATTTTCTTCTGTCCTTCTTTTTCTTGAATTATATCGATTTCTACTCTGTCAAGACGAACGATAGGAATAGAAATCTAATCATCTTTAAACTTTAGAGCTAATCATCGTATAAAATTATACAATCGTTTTAAAGTTTAAACTCATTAGGATCCTTAAAAATGTGTGACAATTGTCAACATAAAATATACGAAATTTGTAAGCTAAAACAAGAAAGCAAAAGTGACTAAATTCGCTACAAGCACCGTGATGATATGAATAATATATTTATTTTTAGCATTTATAGGTTTCGCGGGTAATATTAAATATACAGAATTTGTGATTTCTCCTCAAATATCTGAAGAGAACTGAGAAGAAAAAACATAAAATAAAGTTCATATTTGTTATAGTCAAATGTTTTAGGAAACTAATTGGAAAAAAGATTAATTATAAGAAACTTTGACAATTAGTTTCATAATATTATTTTACGTATCTGATTATTTTATATATATTTCTTTAGCAAGATGCTGCAAAAAGAATTTATTCACATTGAAATAAAAGAATTTTTATTGTATCAATTTCTTATTTAAAAAAGACTAAAGTTTCTGATAGCCACAAAAAGAGTTCGAGATAGTGGACTTAGAGAGATTTTTGAATTTTTTTTATTAAGCCTAACATAATATGTACACTGCAAAAAAAATGGGATAGTTCTATAGCTCCCGTTCTACTGGGCCGATTGACAAAATTCAACTTGCGTTTTTATGTCTCGAAAGTGCGACTTAGGATATTATATTTACATATAGCATTGTTGTAGTATAAGCATTTTGACACAAAATCAGAAAATGTTTCTCAAATGATATGCCAAGTTTTTCCCATATTTCGATTCTACGACTTAAATTAGGAGAAACGTCAAAGTTTGTAAAAATCGCACAAATAGTTCTTAAAAAATTATCTCTCAATATTTTAGCTCCTCGATGTTAATTTAATTCGTATATATTTATATATATCTCTTTTATATTAAACTTATTTGCTTTTTCCTTTCATATTTCGAAATTTAGGTTCATTCCAAATACAATTCTCCAACGTTTTATGATTTATTTTTAAAATTTGTATTTTTAAATAATTTTTATAAATTTTTCGAAAACCATTTTGAATTATAACATAAAAATGTTTTGCCATCGTCTTAAAGCAGATGCATTTCTAAGCATACCTTTAAAAATTAGAGTTTTTATTCAAAATTTTCTAATATATACGTTAATTTACATTTTGGCACATTTTGAAATTTGGCATATTTATTATAAGCAATAATAAGGAAAATTTGGTTTACGCGCTATGTGAAAATTACTTGAAAGTATGAACGATGAGTTTTTTTTTTTTCATTTTTACTTCAGTAAACATGTTGGGGAAAACGTTTAACACACAATTTGTGCCTATTTAAACATATTTATATTTCTGAGAGCTTTGCAGTAAAAAGAGAGCAGCAGTTCAGCTAGGCCGAAGTGTGAAAGAGAGTGCAGTTGTCTTCAGGATGAAATCTTAATTCATAATGAGTTTCTTTCAGCTCTTTATGCACTTGATTGGATAATTAATACGGCTATACAATTATTATTGGCTGTTTTTTGTTCCATTTACGTCAAAAACGACATGCAAGCGTCATATGACATGGATTAGTTGCGAAATGACGCAGTGCAGAAAACGATAACTATTTTTAGAATATAGGGGCAATATACCAAATAAAGTTCATTAAGGGGATATTGCTAATTTAAACCACAATTTATAGTCCCAATTTAATATTTTGTATCTTACATATGTATGTAAGATATAAAAATTTAAAAAAAAGGTAATACCAAATTAAACGTAATTGGAACAAATCGACAATATAACTTTAAATTACTAATTTTTAACAAAAGCACAATTCGTTCAAGGCGTCTACGCTTTCTCTGCAGTATCTACACAGTCCAGTCACATTAATGTGACCACCACGTACTTTCCATGTCAGAGTTAAATAACCAATCACAGAAGGCAGGTGGCAGCACAGTGCAGTTGAGCGTATATAAAGGGTGTGTGAGGGCTTCGGAAAACATTTCAATCGTTGGCGTAATGCAGAAACGAAGCGATTTATCCGACTTCCAAAAGGTCATGATCATTGGCTTTCGGGCCTAGGGTGGAAGCATTTCCGAAACGGCTGAGTTTGTGAACTGTTCGCGTGCCGCCGTGGTAAAAGTGTACCGTGCATGGCAAAATGGGACTGTCCAAAATCAGCGACGTGGCAAATGTGGTGCACCACGGGCCATAGATGACAGAGGCGAACGACGGTTGCGGAGATGCGTTCGGGCAGATAGACGGGCTACCGTTGAGCAACTGACCACCAAAATGAACCAAGGGGCTACCAAAAGTGTCTCCCAAAGTACTATTCAGCGAACATTGCTGCGTCTGGGCCTCCGAAGCAGACGCCTGGTTCGTGCACCTATGCTGACTGCTGTTCATCGACGGCGAAGGCTAGAATTTGCACGCCAGTACAGCAGCTGGACGTCCACTGAGTGGCGACAGGTTGCGTTTTCGGATGAATCGCGTTTTATGCTCCATCGGACAGATGGACGTTGGCGTATAAGGCGTGAAACCTCTGAAAGGAACCACCCTGCAACCATTGCCGGAACGGTCCAAGCTGGAGGCGGGAGCATTATGGTCTGGGGAATGTTTTCCTGGCATTCTCTAGGTTCACTGATCATTGTGGAAGGCACAATGGATCAATACAAGTAGGCATCTGTCCTTGCGGACCATGTTCACCCCTACATGCGCATTGTTTTTCCTCAGGATGATGGCATCTTCCAGCAGGACAATGCGAGGTGCCATACAGCTGCCAGTGTACGTGCGTGGTTCGAAGAGCACTAGGATGAGTTTACCGTCCTCCCCTGGCCAGCAAACTCACCTGACTTAAACCGAATTGAGCATCTGTGGGACCATCTCGATCGAGTTGTTCGCGCCATGGATCCTCAACCGCGTAATCTAGCGCAGCTGGCCACGGCATTAGAGTCGGCATGGCTCAACATCCCAGAGAACACCTTCAGGGACCTATGTGACTCTCTTCCTGCACGTCTCGCAGCAGTCCGCTCTGAGAAAGGTGGTTATTCTGGCTTTTGACAGATGGTCACATTAATGTGACTCGACTGTGTACATTGATGTAAAGTTTGACTCATTCTTATTCATATTCATAATTAAAGCAAAGGCTTTTCAAACTGATAAAAGTACCGCAACAAACTACGCATCATTTTTTGTCACTTCTTCTTCCAGTGTGTCGCTTAGCCTGTGCTAGCTACTCTCCGCTATTTGAGATGAAAATTTCATATCTAAAGTTCTGGATACATTTAAGCATCCCTAGTGTTCTACAAACTAACACGCTAATGTGCTAAGAAGTTCATCATCCAGAAGTAAACGATGTTTAAGTGCAAAGTTGGTTGTGCTTCTTCCAGAATTCCATCCAGTCATCCACTACACCGCAGTTTCCAGCCAACTACACAGCAGTTTTCTCAGCCATGATTAAAAAGTGAATTGGTGCATTTCCTGATCAAACTGTCATTTAATATCAAGCTATCTGCAGTGAGCTACGTTTTCATCATAATTTAGTCGATCGGCATTGTTTCATTTATTTCTAAACGACAAATCTCAGTGATATGTTTATTCCCCAATGAATTTCGATGTAATATCTACGAAATTCAAATAAACGTGTCTGCCTGTTTAAAAGTTCAAACGTCCTATTGAAAGTGGAGTTCATTATAAAGTCAGTTTCAAATTTATTTCTGCCACCTCTTCAATATTTAAAAATGAAAAAGAAAAAAAAAGTGTTCCCTAAATAATCAGTGATTGATAAGTGTACCATAGTTAATAACGCAGTTGAGTACGCCATCAAAAATGTTTTTGAAAAGATCTGTAGACGCATTAAGTTAAAACAAATTCTTAACGATTTTTAATATATGTTACTAATTTTTTTTAGTATAATTTTAACTGATGAAAGTTTCTAAACCTCCAATTTGTAGACAAAGTTCTAAATTTGATGCAGCTTTTGATTAACGTTTATATGCCAATTATATTGGAGCAAGGTGTAATTAACTGATAATTAATATTAACATGAAAAAATTGAATATAGCAGACTACACGAAAGCTAACTGCTTAAGAAAAGAGATTCCTCCGTGGAAGCGCGTTTCTTGTATCGCTTGTATTCACGCTACACATAGGGAAAATCATGAAATCCAAACACGCAGCCAGTCCGGTTTCCTGGTTCGAGCTCTGGTAAAAATATCAGCGTTCAGTAGTCTTAACCACTCATTCAGATACAAAATATCCAATAATAATCGCTAAATATAGCAAAATTATTACGGAAAAATCAGAAAATGGTTCACAATTAGCTAAGAATTAAAGCGCATGCCGAAATTAGTAATTAAAATCATTCTTCACCCGTGAATTTATATTCTCTGCATATCCTGCTCGTATTGATACGTGTATAGTTTACCTAAAGGAGTATTATTTACAGCAAATCCACAAATTTAGCCATTGTTGCCACTTTCTGAGATATGAATACTCTGATGAATTAAAGAATTCAAATTTTTGTTCTGCCAGTGTGAAAAATAGAATTAAGTAATTAGTGAATTAAGTAATTATTTAAAAAATTGTGAACTGCTTTATGAATCATAAATAATATTTGGCATATTGCCTTACTATCATTATGTCATAGTGCCATAAATACTCGGATTTGTTGTTAACTTCCTTCTTAATCTAATTCTTTTTTTTTTGTAGAAAACTAACTGTATAGCAACGAAAAACATTCTAATTTTTTGGTCAATTATTCTTAATTCCTCCCAAGATTTAACGTTTTCTGTACACATCACATGTTCTCGGTTATGTAAGTAAATAGTAAATTTTTCTAAAGGATTTTATGCTTTTTATATTTTTAAACATAAATTTTTAATTTGAAAAATAAATTATATTGGTTCTAAGTAATCTAGTTTGATCTTAATAAAACTTACGTTTTGCAGTACGTTACATAGGTTTAAATGAAACTGATGAAATACTTTGTATTATTGAATTCTACATCTTTATTCTTTAATATGTGTAGAAACTTCTCGATTTAAATATTCAATGCATACAAATTTCGGAGCATAGAATTGCGTTTTAGCATAAAACTTCTCTACAAAATACATAATAGCAAAATAAAAATTCCCAAATACTTTTATTCTTTAAACAAATCGATTTCAGTGTAACAAATACCATCATTTTAAATGAGACAATATATATGCATATTTCTGTTATATAAAATATTGCTGCAAAATTTCATATTTGAAAAATATTGAAAAGGCGATTTCGAAAGCGAATTCTATGCATGTGTAACTCATTTTGCTAGAAGCGTATTTTAGACTCCATGCATGAAGTATTGACTATAACAATGTATACGCGAAACAATAAAATAACTAAAAGATAAGTCTACAAAAATTTCTAAACGTACCAAGAAACTCCTCAAGCGTGGCAATTCGAAATTAGGCAATGAATTGAGTAGGCACTTTTTAAGCAATAAAATCATTTTTCAGATTCTTCAACCAACGTCAATTAATGAAATAATGCATGAACTGCATGACATGATATAATGGTTCCAATAAAGATGTGTAATACGTAACTCAGATTAAATGTGTGTATAATTTACCTATACTTACTGCGTGGTTAAGAAACGAATTAATGTAAGAAGAAACAACTGTTAAGCGCGTAGCTCTTCATTTTTACGTAAGCCTACTTCTTACTCACGGAATAATCGTAGGTTTTTTAATGTGAAATTATACTTTATATTGACATATTTATGTAATAGTTAAAGTACGGCACAGAGTATAAGACAATGATGTTTGTTGTGTGATCTGATAAGTATGACTAACTAGCAGTCTTGTGATTAAAAATTGTATTAAGATAACTTATTATACGATCAATAATATGCATATTAAAATATATTGCAGTTAATTTCAAGTATTAATTCAAAGTATAATATTTAGACCATTTAATTATTTTAGAACACCTTAATTACATCAAGCTAATAATATATGGGAGGCTATCATTTACGGACTATTATTTCTTGAAAACCGCCTCTAAAAATGTAACTTTTCTTTTACGTGAAGCTCTTACATTTTGTACAAAACGATAGTCGAAATATTTCTTAATTATTAAACGATCCCTAATTTATTGGTCTCTTCTCTCTCTCTCGCTATATATGTGTAAGATAAAAAATATGCTAACCAAATTATAATTTTAACTAGCGATAACCCCTTAATTTCCTCTCTCTATTCTAAAAATAGCAATGTCCTTTACTGGACTGCACCATTTCTATATCAGTCCATTTCATACGACTTACGCAACGCTAATGACGTAGTTAATTCGGAACTTGAATACAAACATTTTAAAACTGAAACCTTTCGCTTAGTTTGCTGATGTTTGATAACATCATGCGTTTGCTTTTAATTCTCTTATCGTTAAGACGCTGGCTTGCTACTTTTTCCTTCTTATTGCAATAGTATAAAAAATGTAAGTATTCTTGAATAAGCACGATTAAAGTGCCAAGTTAAATTTGTGTCTCCAAATGTGGATTGAAATAAAGATGAATATTCAATCCGCCACGATTGCCAATTTTTGCTTTTCAGCATTCTACGTTCTACTCTATTTACATAACTCCGCAATCAGAATTCGCAATCACTTAAATGTTTCATTTTTATGACTGAATTATGAGGGAATTAAATGATATCTAACCAGACACACTATATATAAATAGAAATATAGAAAGAAGTATTAGCAATAGCTATAAATGCATTAACATGTATTCCTAAATAAAAAAAGTGCTCCATAAATTGCATGGCCTTCTTTATATTGTGCATTTATAATGGTGCTGAGAATGATAGTTATATATCTAAATTGACTTTTAAATACAATTAAGTAATCTATTTAAATACGAAGAATTATGGTTTGTGACCTTTAAGTAATATTTACTTCTGTATTTAATTTAAACTTTACTATTCTACAACACATGTTCAGTGTTTCATGACTTAAAGCTATGACGTTCGTTAAAATTTGTTTGAGATGGATATATTAATTAAGGCAAAGGCGTACGACTAATAATAATTTGCTTTATAATATATACAGTAATACTCCGAAGTTACTTGGAAACCGACATAAGTCGTATAAGTGTTAAGTTCGATTTGGTAAGTTGCAAATACAGTAATATATGAATTTCTATTAAATATTAGGAAAATAGAAGAAAAGCGTGTAGTAAAGAATGCCAGTTTTCATACGCATCAATGCAAAATATTATTAAAATTAATGTGCTATGGAATTATTTCTCTGCCAAAGGCTTCAAAAAATTTAAAAAGTCGTCTAACACAACAATGACTTTTTTATCGTGTAACATTTCTTCATAACAAGATAATATTTTTTACACCTTGGAGATGGAACGCTTCCTTCATTAAAATCCCTGCTCTTCAAAATTTGTGAATATTTTCAACTAAGCTGTACCTTTAAGGCTTGTACTTGTGACATCCTTTTGCAGTGTATCTATACTTGAAGTGTTGGTTTCTTCAGAAATAATTTGCTTACGCATCTCAGAAAAACTCTTAAGAACTGTTTGCTAGATGAGTGCAACAACTTACTGACGTCATCACTATTAGTTTCGAAATCTAGTTACCTGGCAAGAATGACTACAGAATTCGAAATTATGAAGGCACTTCACATGAAACAAATCAGAACTTTTCGTTGCAAGTACGACCATGATAAACGCATGCAGAAGTATTTGCGTAGTAGGTGATGGGAGCAGAAAATAATTGACAGCGTAACGTCGAATTCGCGTCAGCCGAGGCAGCGTAATTTGGGGCTTTATTAATATAGCATGTAATGTAAAATATAGTATTTTTTAAAATATTGGCATTCGCATAATGCATAAGTTTACATTCTGCATATAACATGTTATATTCACACTATATAGCACAACGAAAAACACAGGCACAAATTTTACATGGCTCCCAGCACGTAGCATAATATCATACAGTTTTAACTTACATCACCATGTTATATATTAATTTATCTAATATGAATGTCTAAGAAGCTATCCCTTTATTTAACACTGTGAAATATAGAGGTGAAGTGCAGTGTTGTTATATTATTTCTGCAATATTAAAAGTTACAGCCATCATATAATATACTGTTACGAAATAAGATATCATAAGATTAATTTTGTTTAAAATGGTAGATGATAAGATTAGAGTTGTATATAAAACAATGAATTAATGATAAATACCTAATATTTATGTTCTGCATATTTCATGCATACAGTTGTTTCAGTAAAATAATAGAAATTTATTTTAAATTTACGTTTGAAATATGTGATTTCGTTGCTAAGCTTATTTTCATTTAAATATTCCTTATAATTTACATTTTTGGAGAGTCTTATCTGCATCTTTATGCGGTATTCTCTCACATAATAAAATTTTGCTCTGCTTTGCAGTACAAGCTCATACATGTTGAAGCATAACTTTAAAATCTTGAAATATCTCCGAGCAGATGACAGTGGTACAAATTTTCTTCTCATCGCTGTATCGCAAAATCTGAATCGTAAAACATTAGCATTTGCAGTGAAATAATGTAAAGAAAGGAATTTAAAATGAGACAAAATCTTGTCCTAGCGTGTTACAATAAGAAAGGTTTCTAGTAACAAATCCCAAACCATCAGAAAGATTCCACCACGAACTGTAAGATGTTTAAGATGGCATTTCGTAAACAAGGTGCATTTCCCTCTTGCATGTAGGCTACAAAAATATGCTCCCATTTGAAGAGAAAGAGGAAAAGTTGGCATGGTTACAAATGGCTCAAAAACAGTAAATCATATGTATTGCTGCTTATATTCGACTTTAGAAAATACAGTATCCAGATTTAAGAACATCTCACGTCGTGAGAAATGGGTATTTTTCGAGCGCAAAAAATAATTTTTTAGCTTAATTCTTCTAATAAAATTTAAAGCATGAAGACATTCTCTAGGCCTCTAAAGAGAAAGGTAATATTTTATTTTTTATGTGTAGGATTATTGTTAAGATGTGAATGAAATATTAAGTTGATAAAAGGATTTTCGCAGATTTTAGAGAAGAACGTTTTTGCAAGGTATTTTCAAATTGATATTTCAGTTTTTGCTTTCTATTACAAATAAGATAATGGACCTTTCCGAGCGAATGCTCTTAAGGCATTAAAATATTTTTTACCTATAAGATTTTGGAGCTGGGCTTTGAAACGTGAGTTCAAAAGCATTCATTACAGTATCTTTATAACACAAATTTTTAATTTCTTCATGCCTTACTAATTCCTTTAAAATCTGAGTATCAAACTACTTAATTCTTATCAATTTCACTTTATATAAATCTCCTGTCTTTTAAAACTCTACCATTTTAAATTCACACTAATGTGAGAATAAACTACCTATTTCGTTTACAATTGGCTAATGTGAAAATCTAAAACTTACACTGCGTTAAATGAAGGAAATGAAAAGGCAAAAACCTTCATGTTAATACATGAATACATGTTAATACACTTCCTAAGTCATTCTTGATGAAACAAAGTTAGAATGAAACAATTCTCCACTGGAATCAATAATATAGAAATTCGTCTACTGCCGCTTTGACTAAATTATTTTCCCCTCCTATACCTCACTGATTAATAAGCATTTTTTGTGCAATTTTGAAATTATTAAATTTCTAACTGAGCATATTGTAATTTCAACTGATGTCTGAAAGGGAATTGGGTTATTTAATACAGGCCTGCGTTCCTGAAGCGTCGGAGGAGTGCAAAAGTCGATCGTTTTTGTTCTACTATTCAAAGTTTTCGAAAAGAGAAGCAAAACTCATTTCTCAGTTAAACTGTATTAATATGTATATTTTTTGTGCAAGGTATACGTATAAGCTTCTGCTTTTATATATAAGGTACAGGTTTATTAGAGCTCTATGTTTTCATTTTATTTTACTTTTATCCTTTACATGTATATGTAAGGCAAAATATATGTAAAAGATAAATTATAATTAGCAGTAGCCTCTTAATTCTTAATTTAATCTTCATCTCTCTTTTCAAAAATAATAATCTTTGTCTGCACTGCGTCAGTCCAAGACTAATTCACGTCACATGACTCTTACATAACACTGATGTAAATGGATTTAAACCTCGCCAATAATAACTTTACAACAGTATTAATTATCCATCCAAAATTCATTGAGAACTAAAACTCCAATAAAACTAACTCTGAATTCAGATTTCGTTCTCAGCAAAAGGCACCTCCTTCCTACATTTCAGCCCAACTGAACTGTTACCTGCTGCTATCTTCAGAGAAAATACTAACTACAAGCCTAGATTTTTGTTATTAATATTTCTTATCACCTAAATCTGGTTTACTTCAAATTTTAACATAGATTTCTATCATTCATTAACTTTGTTGAATTTGTTTCTTCTTACATATTATTGTATGTACGTCCATATTCAAAGGTATCGTAAAATTCAAAACGCAGTAATTGGATTTGAAGTACAAAAAAATTTTAACTCTTCATTTTGGAAGTAACATCAGTCGAAAAACACACATATCTGCTCTAAAATGCTTAATAATTCTCGAAGCATTGGTAGAATGCTTCTTTGGCTATCTGACATAGATTGGCCATCCCTTTGTTTTCTATAGATTTGATTATCTGAAAACGTTGACATCGTATAACCACGTTAATAAAAGAGACACGTACCGTCATAAAATAAAAAATCTGGTTAATAAGATTACAAAAGAATCGGTTTCTGATCGAAGAAGCTCAAATTTCTTTGCTAAATTTGCATGATCAAATGATGTTTTAATTCCGTTTCCAATATAGCACGAACAGTGTTTACCCAGATGCTGCTGCTTTATGCATTTCTTTAACACAGCTTATTCTTATACCCTCTAACAGCCAAACTCATCCATTTTACGTTGCACGCACATAATACAATTTTTTCTTGAATGCCTTTATCAAAGGAATGTTATACAAGAATGAATGATTAAATAAGCGATAATTAGAACTTTTTAAGTATATGTTTTCATAATCTTTTGAAATACAATTATTTATAGTATTTCTAAACATATATATACATAGTATGTTAAGCATTTATAAAACGCATATCTTAATAAAAATATATATTATTACCTAAATACAATAATATTTTATATTTGAAACAGTGTTGCCCATATTTTTAAAACTGTAAGGTATTTCTTAAAGGGTGCAGGTTTTGAGTAATGCGACATATTTATATTTGAAGGTTAATAGCACTTTTTTCATTATACAATATCATTTCGATTAACTGAGTATTTTTTGTTTCGTGTTTAGATGTCATGGAGCGGTTTTCTGAGGAGCAACGCATCCTAGATATAAGAAATTAAAAAATAAGAGAGCTATGAAGAGACGGTTTGTAAGCTCGGTGTTGTTTTGGGGCATAACAGTGCCCGAATTGAAACAGATGAGTGATATGAAAATACGTGTTTTCAGCAACACATGACGACCTGCTGGGGATAATGTGATATAATTAACTTGCTTCATGAGAAATTATGTGTGTTTCATTTTACTTCGTGGTGGAGATCAGGAAGAGTCTGCAATGATTTGTGACCTCATAACTTGTGACGTCTATTTATGAAGTTATGTAAAGTTGAACATTACGTAATGAAAACTCAAACAAAATAGAGAAATTCGATGGATCATTGCTGAGTTCATCAGAGATGTCTTTGAAAGGCTCATCGTAGATATCAGCGGTAAAATAACCATTAGCTGAAAAAGCGACAACTGACATATAGTAGATGTCATTCTTCATTATTGTACCAGTTTCAGCATAGAAAAGAAAACTTATATTTAAAGAAAGAAGAAGAAAACTTATTTATACTATTAAAAGTTTATATTTTGTGCACGTTTAAGTGTTTTATTACATTTTAAACATTTGCGCAATTTAAGAAACACCTTATACATAAGATATTTTAAATTCATTAGTGTAATTCTCATTCATAATTGAAATATTAAAGTAATATTTACTCTCATTATTTCAATAAGGTGTTGGTTACACACATAAAACGTACAACAGTATTTAATGGTTAGCTGAAATCAATGTTGAAGTATAAAGAAAAAAACGAATTAATATTTAAATTCTAAATTATCACCAAAAATGTTTCTCATTCACAGCAAATAAAGGAAACTTATACTTACAAAAGTATTATATATAATTACATTTTAATTATAAAATACAATTTGTTAGTGACTCGGGAAAAAGGTAATATTTATAACAGCAATTTTGTAAATAATTTTTCATTTGGAGCTAAAGCTATGCTTTTAAGATATATATATGCATACACTTCTTCTATACTTAAGGACTCGTAATGAGCGTACAGTGCATAGAAAATGCACTGTACGTTATCAATATATATCAATGCATACTGAATGTAAAAATTATAACAGTTATCTATTGAATTCTAAATTTATAAATATTAGTCTAAAAGCCAAACGGTTCCTTGTATCTATCTATACACTACACTATATTTCAAAAATTCATATTTAAGAACCTAATCTTATATACTTACTTCCTTAACAAAGCATGCTTCCGCAATTAACATATATTTGCATAAATGTAGATAAATGTCCAAATGCTTTTTTACATTTACGTTAAGTCTATAATTTAATTTATTTAGATCAAAGAGCTCTTTTTATTGATGAAATATTACCCAGACTTTTAAAATCTTAAGTATTTCTTATCAAGATGAAATCAAAACAATAAACACATTTTAATTCTTTGCCGATTTTTACGAAGATTTTCACAAACATGTGCTAAAAATAGTTGCACAGTATTTAACTATGTGGAAACTCCCGAACAGGCAGAGATAGCTAAAATAAAAATACACTTGCTCACACATAGGAAAATCTGAAATAGATGTACATGTACCAATTAAAATAAAAAATAGATATGCTCATAAGACGGAAAATGTAAAATTTACGTTTCAGATATCAGTTTTAATTTAGTGAAAAGCTAACTGATAAAAATCATACAAATATTTAACTGTCTCTAATGAGCTTCATGTTTAGAAAAGCAAATATTTTAATCTCCTATTATGTTTGCATGTTAAAATGCAATATGTGGAACATCTGATACAACCGAATGAATGATAATTCAGATGAAAATGCTTCTCTTTCCAGAGTTTCCTAGAGAAACCCGCAACATCGCCTTTCAGTTGCAACAACGGATACCTGCATTTAGAATGGCGGTGCATTAAAAGTGGTTTACTATCATATCCATTGCTGATAATTTTACATGTGGGAAAACAAATGTTTTTATTACGTTATAAAAGCACATCTTTATGTTTTCTATATGTGCTAACGCGAATCTAATTAAAGAAAACTAAAAATTAACTCAGTTAAGAATTCCTAAACACTGAACTAATTTTAAATGCGAAATAAGGATTCTCTTCCTAACTAAAGCATCTAAACTCCCAAGAGCATATAGATGGTGTTATTTAGCACTCAAAATTTTGCCATAGCAAATCCCTTTAAGTAATATTCATGTCTCAGCGAGCTATACCAGATTACCTATGATTAGTAAAATAACAGGCATGACATCATTTATAATTATTTTTTGCTGAAACGTTAGCAGTTTATCATGGACTAAAAGAACTCTTATCGACAATAAGGTTCCAGTGAACTCCGAAGGAGAAACATTGCAGTGTTTGAAAGAGTCTAAATAGTGTTTAATATAGAGATAGTCCGTTCTTTTCTGAGTACGATAAAATATATTTCAGTATAAACTAATATCTCCGCTTTACTCATTTCAGATGAGCTAATTTATTTTAAGACAGGAATTAAATTTGTTCCGGTATTTACTTTTTAATAAATTTTTACCTAAAACATCCTAAAGATAAGAGATACAAATGATGCTGAATGCAATTTCATTAGCACAAGGCGAGTCGCGCAAATATCTCTTTAAAAATTTAAAGTTCTCTGAAAGAGTCAAATTTTCACTCACCAAATTAACGCTCCTCCAGTAGAATAGTTTTCACAATCCTATATACTTCAGGCTACGCTGAAGTAAATATGGCACATTCTGTCCAGTTGCTGTTCAACACAAAGCGAAAAATGTTATGTTTCTTAATAAAGAATGCCAGGATAGTTTTTGGAATTTATTTTTCCCAGTTATTTCATATCTAAGACTATTGAATGAGAATATCATAAAATTCTATGATGAAACTCTTAAGAAATGTCAGAAGCATTGCAAGATATCGAACCGCAAAATAGTTGTCCCACGTGTGTATTACATCTTAGTGGACAAAACTTGACGACTAATGTCCCGTTGCAAAACGGACAAGGGCCAGTGAATGCAGTGCTAGAGCATTCTACAGAGTGAGCCGGCATCGACGTGCAGCGGTCTAAAGAGAAGAGGGTTGCTCTGCTTTGCAGTGCGGCGTGTCGCCAAATGAATTGAAATTTTGTCGCCAAACATTGCGATGCTCTCTATGTTGAAGATCTGCGCATCTCTAACATTTGTATGCATATACTATTTGAACTAAATTTATTTTATTTCCTAAATAAACAGATTAAATTCTATATTGGTGAGTCATGAATGCAGCAAATTCTTATAGAAAGAATAAAACAAATATATGCTTCAAGATTTTAAAGCACATAAGCGAACTAATTCTAAAAAATAACAGGAAAGGGAAAAAATAACGCAGTCTTCGTAATTCCAGAATAGCTTCTGAAGAGAATGATTCTTATAACGGAAAGGAAAATACGGAATAATTTGCTAATCTTCGTTGTTCAAGTGTAATTGTTTTAGAGGTGTATTCCTTATGTTATGACAATTTATATTTTTTTTCAATTTTAGCTAATAACTAAGTACCACATATTAAGTATAAATTTATACAGCATATAAGTCGATATATATATATAAAGAGACGCTTATATTGTACAAGAATGTATGTATAACGACAGAAGAAATATTTAAACAAATAAACTATATTCTCCAAACATATTTATGTAAGTTTACTAATTAAATATACTTCTAAAAATTATTTTTAACATAACATGAGGTTACATGCTCTAACTCTTCAGGAGACGCAAAATGCTCAAATTTAGAAAGTGAAGTCATTTCTCTTCATATGTAAATAGATAATAGAACTATTATCAAAACCAAGATTTCCGGCGAAGAAAAATTGCAGTGGTTCGTAGAATCTAAATGAGCTGTTTTATGGAGAGTCCATTCTTTTCTGAATGCAATGAAACATGTTTCAGTATAATCTAATATTTGTTGTTTACTTAGTGCAATTCATTGTGTCAATTTATTTTAAGACAGTTCAAGTGTGTCAATTCATTTTAAGCAAAAATTAAATTTGTCCCATTTTTCACTATAATAATTCACTATTTGTAATAATAATGTGATGGTTATCCCAATAAAACATACATGCATGTCTATAACCTTCGAGCTGTAATAAAATTGAATTTCTTCTAGTTCAATCTGCTTTGCTTTAACATTTTATATTAGGATTTAGTTATTAGGACAGTCTCAAAACTATAGATGTTTCTCATCTTAATTTTTGGTAATTAATACAGTAATACAAAACATGCATGCATATTTTGAAGTGTGATACATTACATGTGTATGAACTAACGCTTATTAATATATATTTTATTATATAATTGGTAATGAATCAAGTTGATGTAAAAATTAAGATAATTCAAATGTGTAATTTTTGTAAGGAGTAGATTTTGAATAAAATTCTGTTGATTTCAAGCGCGTTCTTATTAAAACCACTCTTCTTCGACAAGGAAAGAAAAATTAGATTTGTTTAAAATTTTTTAAACTTATTTAAAATTTAACTTTAATTTGAAAGGCTTAAATTTAGTATTGCTTATTTTCAAAATTTTAAACTGTGTAAAAAGAAAAATTGCTTTCTCAGCTGCATGTTTTTAGAGTAGCCTCATTGTTCAATATTGCGTTGGCTATCTTGCCATTTTCTTTGTTGAAAACTGTGCATCCTCTGAACGTATACATGCTATCATTTCAAAACTGCACTGTTCGATCCGAATTATCTTCACTAAGAGCATCGGTTGTCCTTAAGAATACAAATACTTCACTAATTATTTAATTAAAAATTAAACCCGGCGGCAAAAACAGCCCTTAGAGAACTATCGTCGGCAGAGCCCTGATATCTGCTTTCTAAAATGTAGGCTCCGGGCTGCTTGGGCAACTTTACCTGGACACGTAGTCAGCTTGTCGCAGGACCCCCGGCGTTTCGTCTCCGAGCGAACTTGGTACTCATTTTATCGACCCCTCAAGAGATGAAAGGTTGAGTCAATCTTGTCCAGTACGAGGGTCGAGCCCCGGACCTGTGGTACTGCTGCGCGACGCGCTAGCCAGTGCGTTAGCGGGTCTCAATTATTTAATTATTTTAATAACTATTTCATTCAATGGTAAAACTCCAAATGCGATGGATATGAGATTTTTGGAATTTCTATATCCCATCGGTGATTAGTTTAAACCGAATTTGTTGCCTTGTAGTAACATATTGATGTCCCCAGTCTCAGAGTGATAATAAGTTTCGCAGATCTATATGGAATTCACTGTCTTTGCTCAACTACATTTTCAAATTTTCAGTAGGACTTCAAGGCAAATTTTCTTTACTCAAAGGTTAGTCCAATTCTATCATTATTTCAAATTGCTTAAATTCAAAAGGAGCAAAGAAAAATTAAATTATCAATTAAATTATCTCAAATATGCTACATATTTGACAACATAGCATTATTTCAGTGTAATCTAATATGTGAAAAAAAAACATGATGAGGATGTAAGTTAAAATATTTAAAATTAAATCGGATACAATTATGAGATATCTATGACAAAAATATGCTTCAAAACAATACGTATTAGCCTTTGATTATTACTTAAGAAATATAGACAGGAAATCCCAAAATATCCAAAAATATGAGTAGTATTTTAACAAGGTAGTATTTTGCGAGTTATTTTCAAAAGAAAATTTTGAATGTAATAAAAAAGCTAAAACTAAAAATTAGTAGTTTATAATTAATATGTAGAAAAAAATACTGCTTTATTTATTTGCCTTACGCTCTCTTTTTTTCTATCCAGTTACTTGTGGATGTTTTACAGAAATAATTTTTATTACGTCATGTATCAATATACATATAAATAGTTCTATATATTTGATTATTTGCAAAATTATGCTACCGTGCGGTATATTTTACTATTTCTTACGCTGATGTCTAATTTTCAAATTAACTTCCTTTTCTTACGAATTTTACGTTCAAAAACATCTTTCAAAAGTATTTTTTCTCGGTAAAATGCATGTATACGTAAGCATCAAGCTCTTTCTAAACACATCCCAATAACTGAAATGCATTACAAAGTACTCAAGTTTCCAGAAAATCTCTTACATTATTAGCTATAGTAAATAAATGAAAAACTTTCATCAGTACTCGGTAACAATTATTGGTAATAAAAATGCTAATAATTTGCCAGATATATATTGAATAGTACATATCTACCGTCTTTTTCTGAAAATAAGACATCCTCCGAAAATAAGCCCTATCGTGATTTTCGGAACTTTTTGTAAAATAAGACATTCTCCGAAAATAAGCCCTATCGTGATTTTCGGAACTTTTTGTAAAATAAGACATCCCCCGAAAATAATCCCTAGTTAAAATAATGTGACAAAAAGAATTCGTTAAAAAATGCTGTTGATTTATCAAGTAATAATATGTTTCGCTTTCCTAATACTCGTATTTCAGAGAAATGTTTGAAACAAAATATTCCGAGAAATTAATTGTTTACCTCTACAGTTCGTTTCATGTTAATTCTTGGAATTTATCTTAAAAATACAACATAAGGCAGCAGTCTACATTGAGCGACAGTGCAGGTATACAACGTTCATTCATTTCAAGTCTTGTAAGTCTGATTATTTCCTCATACGTAATTTTATTTAAAAATAAAGTGAATAATTTTTAACCCCAGTTAAAATGAGTACAAAACGAAAAAGCTATTCCGTCGAGTACAAAAAGGGAATCGTGGAAGACTCCAAAGGTGTAAATCTTGTAGCATTCTGTAAAGAGAAGATGCTGGATCTCCGTATGGTTCGTAAATGGCGTGGAGATTACGATTACCTGCGTCAACTGGTGGACCAAGGAAATGAGAAAAAACGCAGAGTTGGATCAGGTCGGCAGCCATTATTTTCTGAGTTGGAAGATTGCATCTAGGAATGGATTGCAGGCAGGAGAGCAATGGCTTTGGTTGTGCGCAGGGGTGATATTGAAAAATTTGCCCTTGAAACAGCAATTGAATTTGATGTATCCACAGAAGAATTTAAAGCATCTTCACACTAGTTGGACAACTTCCTTAAACGATGTGACATAAGGAGATCAACAGCATTGTTTAAGCTGGAAGACAATGAAGTTGTTAAGCGTGCACTTGCGTTTAAGCTTTTTGTTGATGGCATCGATTTTTCGAAATACCAACTCTCCAACATGATTGCTATGGATGAGACCGCGGTATTCCTAGGCTAAGGAGCTCAAACGACAGTTCACCACAAGGCTTCTTCGTCAATTTACGTTCCTTCTACCGGTTACGATAGTGCACGTGTTACCTGTATTTTGGCGATTCATCTAGATGGCAAGAAAGTATCGCCATTTTTAATCACTAAAGGTAAAAAAGACCAGATTCAACGTGTTTCAGGAATTTATGTCATTGAAAGTGAAAACGACTGGTGCACCCAAGCAGTTAAGTGGGTTGATTTTATGCTGCCACCACTGTTGAGGGGTCAGAATAGAGGTTTACTAGTTTGGGATTCAGCCAGTACTCACCGCGCTAAAGACATGAAAAACTTTCTTGCTGAGAGGAAGATTGATCAAATAATGATTCCGGCAGGAATGACTGGTTACCTCCAGACACTTG
Source organism: Stegodyphus mimosarum (assembly GCA_000611955.2). Classification (NCBI taxonomy): domain Eukaryota; kingdom Metazoa; phylum Arthropoda; class Arachnida; order Araneae; family Eresidae; genus Stegodyphus; species Stegodyphus mimosarum. Next base: position 410,896 of record KK114791.1, read on the forward strand.
ACATTGCAATAAACAAGCCATTCAAGGATCATTTGCGGATGGAAATCAATGAATATATTGAAAACAGAATGGTGAGAAATCATCGAGGTAATTTTGTTAAGCCAGGCTTACAAGAAGTTGTGAATTGGGTAAAAAATTCATGGGACAAAATAACTGATAGTGATGTTTCCAATGCACTACGAACAGGCTACTTAGACAAGAAGTATTCATTTAACGATAGCTATATCGCAAGACATGAGAGATTCGGACCAATGATTCAACAGGAAATGGATTTGGAAGAAAATCAGAATATAATTCAGAATTTTATTTATGAAGATGTTCGAGAAGAAGATGACATGACTGTAATTAAATAAATTTAAATTTCTGTATTCTGTGTAAAATAAATATTAAATAAAAATATATAAATATACTTTTAGTTTTGCCCTCCCCCGAAAATAAGCCCTAGCGCGTATTTTGAATCAAAAAAGAAAGTAAGACAGTGTCTTATTTTCGGAAAAAGACGGTATAAGGATGTACATAAACTATCAAAACTTAGATTAAAAGTATAATATACTGCGTTAATGACAAAATATATCAAGTATCAAATGCATTTGATGCACAAATGTGTATTAACATGACGTATGCATGATATAAATAATTTATGTAAGTCAAATATATACCTTTATAATGATTTAGATAATAAGCGCCATGTTTATATCCTCAACCACAGATAGAATTTAATTTACAAAATACGTTTTAATGTAAAACTAAAAAAGGTGGCGCAGGATGATTCTCTACCGCAAGGATTTGGCGATTGGGTCCCCTGATCCCCAGTCGCCCTTGAAAAGGAGAAGTATATGAAGTATTTCTCCCGTCTTCTTAGCATGCCTTTGTGATGTAGTGGTCAGCACGCTCGGCGCGTATTCGAGAGCTCCGTGGTTTGAGTCCCAGCGAGAGCATTGCTCATTTCTCAAATCTCTTGCTTTCAAAAAATATCTACTGTCTCTACAGTATGTTCTGCTTGATACTAAACTATTCCACTCCATAGTATATATATTTAAGCAGCAGAATATAATACGTAAAATGATTCAATAAAATTCTTTAAAAGGAAAATTACATTTTTTTTCTGAAGATTTTGATATATCATTTAACAAAAAGTAAAAACCTAAGTAAAATATTAGCTAAAAATGCGACAAAATCACTTTTGAATAAAATAAAAATAGTATTAAATAAAATAGTTTTCATAAATTTATAGCAGTTACCAAAAATGATGATATATTTCAAATTTTAAATATTAATTTAAATTTAATATAAATTTAAGTCATTTACAGTAACTGGAAGTAAAATGAAAAGTCTAATAGAAACAAACAGTACTTTGTACCTGATTTTCAAAGAAATTTTATTAAACACGGAAAACATGCTGTTGGGCACTCAGATTCCATTATTCGTACGTATTATACGCGAAATAATGTTTTTATCATTATGTGTCAAAAATAAAGAGCTATGCATTAAATGCATGACATAATTATCAAGCTTAATTTCTTACAGAATCTTATTCTTCTGTGTTTAGAAATAACAAATTATCCTTTACTGCTCTTTGTTAATATGTGGTTTTCTTCTTATTTCATCTGGGTCTATTGTTTCCACGTGAAAAAATCTGTCTTTTCAATTCATGTCCTTGGAACTTAGGAACCTCATCTGTTAGAACTTTTACCTTTAAGAAGAAGATCTTTTATCTTTCTTTCTACTATTAAGTAACATCTATTTCTTTCTCTTCCCCCAAAAGACAAATATGATATTTCTGGTTCTTTCCCATAGTTTACCTTACGAAACTACATTTCTGTTTCCATGGTAACCAAAGATATAAACTTTATTTTTACCAGTCTTGACTTCATAACGAGAAAGTATTCGTAAGCTTTTTGAGTTGTTGCGAAGGAGTTGATTTAAGAGCAAATACCTGAGATTATTAGATTTCTGAGAATGTTGCATTAACTTTCAGACTGTTCTGAAATTCTTTATTAGATTTCGCAAAGCTGTTGCAGAAAAGAATAAATTTATTCATTAATACGTAGAGAAATACGCCTTAAAAATGTAGCGTTAGATCTCAGAACCACCAAGTGGACCAAACTGGTTACGTTGTTGAAATTTATTCGTCTACATAACTTTGTAGAAAATATGAACACCAAAGAACATAAACAATATAAAGGCCCCGGCCGCGATGTAAATGATCTTATAGGAACTTTTACTCGTAAAGCGAATTTCGGTAAGCACTATTTTCTAGTCCGTTGCATCAGAGGAGTTTTCCAATTAGTACGAATTTTTTAAGTTTTTCATAATTTTTTCCTGTCAATTCTCTACTAGGACTACGTTGAGAAATGTTTCGCCGTATTTAATTGAAAACATTACAGACTGCATCGCATTTCTGAAACACAGCCAACGCGAGTAATATTGTTTACTCGCGTTCACAATGAACTTGAATGAAATAAATGCAACTCTGTGTTCAGATGTACTTTTCAGTTTCCCATACGAACTAAGGGAAGTATTATAATCACGAAAAAAATTCGGGTATCATATCTCAACGAAAATATCCATTTTGACCGCTCTCGAATCATTTGAAGGATGATTTTGCACGATATTTGTACCTACGGACAGAATAAAGCACTCTTCTTCCCAAAAAGGATTGTAAAATGAATTTAAAATAGATTAAGAAGAATATTTCGTATATGGGACTGCTATAATATTTAGCTGTATATTTTCCTTTTTGGTTGCAATCGACCGCACCAAAAGTACGTAATTACGCACTAGTTATCATTAATTAAGAAAAAATCACAAAAATAAAGTTTACTCAAAACGTTACTCGTAGAATTTAATGGAACTGAACCATAGTATGCAACACATAGTAAAGTATAAAACTGCACAAAAGGAAATTACCAGACAATTTAGGTGTTATTGAAATTAGTATATGTATAAAATGAACAAATTGGATGTGTCAGTTTTGTAAAGGAAAATTACCTTCAATAGGCAGTTCGATATCCACTAGAAGCAATGCAACACATACAGCGATGTGCGACGCTGTCAATTACACAGTCTATCAGTTCAGTGGGAACTGAGAGCCATTGTTCTTGCAAAACTGTTGCAAGGGTCTGAAAAGGTGGATTGAGAGAAGCTATAGGTCTTCCTAAAGCATCCAAAACATTCTAAAAAGGACTCGGATAAAGCTGGCCACTTTATGCGCTGAAATATTTGCTACTGAAGATAATCATCCATGATCCCTGTGCCGTCTAGCGTTGTCATCCTGTAACAGGAAATTATTACCTATTGCTACGACATAAGAGCACACATAGGCATCAAGAATGTCACGATTCTTCATGGAAAGACATGGATGCCTAAGCGTCCACCCAAACGCAGACACTGTCTTCTCCTCATGCATCTCTTTCACGGATGTTTGATGGAGGACAACGGGTTCCATGTTCTCTCCAAATGAAATAACATCTACTATAGCTTTGGAGGTTAAACCTGGACTCATCCTTAAAGAGAACAACCCTCGACTGATCAGTCGTCTACTGGATATGTTGACGTGCATACCTGAAACATTCCCTTCTGCGACTTAACGTTAACGGCACGCAAATGGATGGTCGCCTCGTGTTTAGACTGCCTTTGTGAAGCCTTCTACGCACAGTTATCGTTGACACCAGCGTTCTGGTGGCTACAGCAATACAGTCTGGCTTGACTCGGAGATGTGGTTCTATTTCTTCGTGACCATAACAACATATATCGGTCATCG
>KK114791.1:419523-431434 GCA_000611955.2 Stegodyphus mimosarum
CACACACACATATATATATATATATATATGTGCAGGCATGTGTATAAAGTAAAATATTGGGAAACGCATTATCTATTCTTGAAGCACTTTGCTCTGTCAGATTTTAAGAAATCCATTGCTCACTTCTTATATCGGAACTATTTGCTAAACTTTTATACGCTGAATGTTTACATAGATACCGCATGCAGAAAACTCTATTTGGGAAGATCTTTATAAAAATACGACTTTATTCAAAACGTCCTATCCATTCTGTGATTTCATCATTTTCATTTCAACTGTATTCGAATCTATTCTGCAATTTCACTATGTGTAAATCAAACCAATGAGAAGTAGATACTCAAACTAAAAATGTAGCTTGTGCTGAGGAAAGGAACTGGACCCTAAATAGGCGAAGAATTTTAATAAAGAGTCATTTATGTTTCGTTATGCCACGCAAATGTACATAATGCATACAATTAGGGCTGTATATGATTTTTATGCAATTTGACTAACCTCCTTAGGTTGTAACATAAAGTAATAAATTGGAATTTATCGCGAGATATACAAAACAACTGGTTTAGTTTGCATTAACTGTATTTCGAAAATTTTATACGCAGTCTTGTCTCATTGGGTATAACACACAGCACGATATTAAGGGAAAATGCAAATTTAATCACATTGTTAAGATCTATATAAGCATAACTACCAGTTACTTCACATAATTAATTGTAGTTACTCTACTTTTCCAGCATGATATTCATTTAAATTTCATTTAAAACATTCATTTAAACTATTCATTTAAAACTCGATTTAAATGATAGCAGATATAATATGGGGTTACGCATAAAAAAGTTCGGTTTATCTACATATTTCCTTTAAATGCTGTTTTTCCTTGCCAACAGAATATAGGCAGTAAAGCAAACGTCAAAGCGTGGCTCGGATAAGGTCGGGCAGAGGTCACGAGGGTTATCTGTTAAGCTATATTCCATTTTTCACGGTACAACTGGAATATGTAGATATTGCAGTCCTTTTCCCTATCTCTGATTTCTTGAGACAAATGTGCAAAGAAGTTGGAATTGTATTTTCTTGCTTTGAATATGCGCAAAGGATTTCTAAAATGAAGAGGAAAGAGTAGAGCAGAAATATTTTGAATTCTACGCATTTGGAATCATTGGGATAGCTTATTTTTATTTTCAGCACAATTTATGTAGATTGTTGAATTATTTAGACGCTCTTAACTTCCTGGTTAGTTTAAGTTATTGTAAAATATGAAACAGTGCATTACAAAGAAGCTATTAAATAAATTAAGATGAAAAAATGACGTGTACGTTTGCCTACAGAGTTCACTTAATATGTAGATTATGACATTAATAAAGTGCAGTAGTCCTTAATTTCGCTCAATAAAAACAGAAAAAAGATTAGGCATCTGTGTTTAGGATCTACATAAAGAAAAATAATTTCATTACTTTAGTCCAGTCAAAAAAAAAGGGGGGAAGGGGTTTGGACATTAGGACAACAAGAGTTTGCAAGTTAAGGAGTTTCAAGGCTAGGATTTCAAACTCTGCAATTATTGGCTTCCTAGAATTTCGGTAAGATTTTAGGATTTTGTAATCCTTTAACGGAATAAAAGAAATGATCATACGAGTTCCCAAATCGTATGAATATGCGTGTGTATTTACAAATTTAGGTGTTCCGTAAGAAGGAAACGTAGACAATATGTAATTGAAAATAAACTGTGTTATTATTTATTTACGCCTGTTCGCATTACAAATAACCGTTTCACGTCCTATTTCCTGAATACAGTGTTCGTGACAGAACTAAAGTTCATATGATTGTTTTGCCACTTTTCTCCAATCAGACTTTATTAAATCTACAATGAATTACAGTCATGTAATCAATTTTTCTCAAAGGTAAAGATTTGGATCATTCTCTGAATACTATACTATTTCAGTAATAGTTTCTTCTTTATGCTGGCCTCATCATCAGTTCCTGTACGAATAGACCCAATCTTCCCAGAATAGAAGAGAAACACGCCAATGTGACAATCAAAATCGCTGAAACAACCTTGTATTTAGCGTACATTTACTAAAACACTCAATCGATTTCGAGGGCAGCTACAGGTCTCTCCCCATCAGGAGAACAAAATATCTAGAGAGGGAGAGCAACCTGAGTAACAGCTTTATCTCTAGAAATTCAATTTTCAGGTCAGTTTCTCCCCTATTAATAAAATTCACGGTTCCACTCTAAAAGACTGCGTTTATAACTTTAATTCTTAGGGAATTATAGTGTATCGTGTCAGTGTGGCTTGAGATATATTGGCCAAACAAAACGAGCGTTGAAGTTCCATATCAAGGAACATGAGTCTTATGTCCGAAAGGGCGATATTAACAAGTCTTCAATAGCGTATTATAGTTGTAAATTTAATCATAATTTTGACTTTGGATCTGCAAAAATTATCCAAAACGCTTCTTCCGTTAGTGAATCGGATTTTCTTGAGGCTTTTCATATTCACAAAGATTTAGCATGTTTAGTGAATGATTTTAAGTCCACTCCAGTCCTTCCTAACGCTTTTAAAATTCTATTAACATAATTCTCGGTTATTATTTTTGCCGATAGATGGCGTTCCCTCCTCGCGCGTGGTGCTACCCGAGGGTATAAAAAAGCCTTTACTGAGGTTGCTTTCCCTTTCTAGATATTTTGTTCCCCTGATGAGGAGGTAACTGTAGCTGCCCTCGAAATCGATTAGGTGTTTTAGTAAATGTACGCCAAATACAAGGTTGTAGAAACGATTTTGACCAATCTTCTTATTTCAGGAAAAGCTTCAGGTTTAAATATTGAACCAAATCCCAGTTGGGCACTTTCAAATAATAAAATTTTGCTTACGTTTTAAACAGATCATTAGTGTTTATGCTCTAAACACGGTTCCTGTTTATCACCATTTCAGCAAACGGATGTTGTGGCAGTTTAGCCAATTTTTCTTGTACACGAACTTTAACCTTACTATTATTCTAAACAATCGCTTATGCCCTTTAAAATTCGCAGGAAATATCGGTTACACTTTATTGACAATGGAGTAAAATTCATAATTATTTTGAATTAAAAAATCATCAATAATAGAGGGAAAACACGGGAAGACAAGAAGCTGAATTCTTCGAAAAAATCTTAATAGGGAATAGCCCAAAAATTTTGCACATTCCGAAAAACATTTTTCAATTTTATTTTGTAAGCATCTAGTTAATGACTTAATTTTTATTCATATAAGTAATAATGGGGATTAATTTTAGTAATTGTATATTAAAAAAAATATCTCAAGTTTCTTCACCACCTTCATTAATTTAATATTTGATTACACTGTAAAATCCCATCTAAATTAGTAGTCCTTGAGAGCTGGAATTTGGAAGAACTCTGTAGCTACTTATCTTACAGTTCTATTAAGGAAACAGTCCAAGAAAGGGTTTAATTTACCTTTTATTCCAATTTAAAGTGACTCACCTTCTCGAATTTACAATATGCCTTCATTTGGGCTTTAATTTAAGATAGAAAATAAGAAGATATTCTAGTACTAATTAAAATAAAACCAGCCAAAGCAAATTTTCATTTGTTTCACTACTTATTTATGTATTTCATTACTTCTGCCTTGCATATTTTTGGACTCTGTCCATTAAAATTGTAAAAATCTTTATTTTTAAGCTTTATTGCTTGCTTTTGATTTATGCCTGTATGTTTTCAAAATGTGCATAGAATTTTGTGATTCCAAATGTTAGCATAGTTACAAATATTTGTCGTTGGAATATGGTTTTGTTTCATTAGAATTCACTAACACAGTTGACAGTTATTTTGAATTTTAGAAGGCACGAAACAGTAAGGCAGTAATAGTAAGATTAGACATTAAGCAACAACGTGGCCGGGTAGCAGAATAACTTTCTGCTACGCTTTTCTAAGCTCTTCTTGTGAAGTGACCAACTTAAATACTTCTGTCAACCTCATTTATATAAACTGTAACCATAAAAAACAAATTTTCGTAGGAAGACATGGGTAAAAAATGAGAAAGAAAAGAAAAGATTTGTCCCAAAATAAGAATAATGATTAGAAAATTAAAATATACCCTACAACATATATATAATTTATTTTTAAAATTTTCTTGCTTTCATTTTTAATTATCCTCCTTACTTATATTAACCGGTCACAGTATTCTCTAAAAAAACTGTTTGTTAATTTGATGTGGTTGTGAAAACATTGAGTCATTCCAATGACATAGCGAGTGAAATAATTTTTAGGAACCAGGTTTAGATTATGACACTTATAAAGTATTCCTCCCGCCTTCTTAGCATGCCTTCTTGGTGTAATGGTGAGCACACTCGGAGCGTATTCGGGATGTCCGAGATTCGAGTCCCGGCGAGGGCTTTGCTAATTTTTCAAGGCTGGTGTCCGAACAAAAAAAGAAGTAGTGCTGATGATTTTCCACCACCAGGATTTGGGAGTCGCCCAGTCGCCCTTTAAAAGAGGAGTATTTAAGGCTTTTCCGCTTTCTGAGTATGCCTCGTCGTATAATGGCCAGCACAATCGGTGCGTAAACGAGAGGTCCGAGATTCTAGTGCCGGCGATGGCATTGCTCATTTTTTATGTCTCCTGCTTCAAAAAACTCCTACTGACTCTACAAAGTTTAAAAAAAAAGATTGCTTAGAGAAAATTTTGATGGTTATATACTTTTAAATTAAATTACATACGAAATGTAGAAACTGAGTTCTTGAATTTTTTTAACTCGAGTATCTTAATAATCATAAATGATGCTTTCTTAAATCTCAAATGAGGTAAAATAAAGAGAATTTTAAAGAAAAATCATAGAGTTATTATAAGAAATTTTGTATAGCAAGATAATGCCGATCGTTTAATTTCTCGTATAGTAATTTTGAAAATATGAATTTAATTTAAATTTTGAAAATATGAATTTAATTTAAAATTGAAATAAAGGAATTAAATAAAATTATAATTTTGAAACCTCTAAATACGTTTCTGTTTTCTTTAGACATTCCAGATATATTGGTCAAAATGTTTTTTTTAAACTTCATGTATACATATAGAGAGAGTAACATACATAAAGCAAAATCGTTAGAAATCTGGAACCAAATCTAGTTGCGTGGAAGTAATATTATGATATAAATATTATAAATACAAAGAAAGAGTTCAACACCTAATCTCAGTGCGCGCTGATAGCAACACCAAGTGGTGTAAATAATGCAAGATAAAATTTAAAAGGAATAAATAGTATATTTAAAATTCACGACAGATTCAATTCGGAATAAATCTCATACAAAAACCAAAACCCAGAAGCGCAGTGACAAACTGCAAAAAATAATTGGCAAAATATACCAAAACAAAAAATGAAATACAAAATTTACATCTTTCTCTGCATCGTCATAAGGGGCTTGGAGCAACGGAAGAGGTAACTAAATAAAGTAATATGTATATGAACCGGCACACATTATTACAACTATGTTTTATGCTGTAATGGAAGTTTTCTCTGATTAATTAAATTATTATTTATTATTATGATTTATTCTGTTTAAAATTTTTAGTTTTTTACAATTTATTACTTTACAAATTTTGGTTTTCTTTCTATACAGGAGAATATATTCTTTAATTTCAAAACTTTTATTGCTCTTTGGATACAGATTTTAGGAACTTGCATTTCATTTTTAGCCCAAAGGACGTTAGCCAGAAGCGCGTTTAATTTCAAAACGGCATTTTGAGTCGATTCACTTTTCAAACTGTTGCCACCAAATACTATAGCCATGTATTATATTTAAAGAAACTAAATAATGAAGAATGTGCATGAATGCATGAATGGTTCTCTCATTGTGAATAAATAACGTTATCTAGAACCATCAAATTTGGAATAACGATTTCAAAACAAGCAATGGCAACACTGTACAAAAAAATCCAGCGCAAGACTGTGTGTCCGAAATTCTAAAGATAGGTTGTTTTCCTGTTTTTAAATATTTCATGATATTGCTATTGAATTGAATTTTATACTTTTTAAGTGCAAAGAATATGATATTTAATAAATAAAAGTAAGGTGCAAAACTTTTAAGAAACGCCGTTTTGGGGGCATAATATGAAATCTAAAAGTTTTCACATTATTTTTTGATTTGATTTTATTATTTTTACATTTTTGGTCAAATTTGTATTTATTTCATTTATTTAGTATATTTAATTGCTTCTGTTTTATATTTTTCTGGAATCGGTCCATTAATATTGCAATAATTTTTATTTATAAGTTTTATGGCTCGTTTTTGATTTTCGCGATTTTATAACCCGGCCTGTATATGTTTTCAAAATCTGAAATAGAATTTTGCATTTTCAAATATTGGTTTTTGCATATGGTTTTGTTTTTAAGTATTGCATAATTATTTTTGCAAGTTTGGTTTTTGGACTCGATCTACTCAAAATAATTATATGATTTTTCTATTTTTTTGCAATCTTTTTGAATTTGTCTATGTTTCTGATGCTCTAATTTTGCAGTCTTTTGCGCTGTTTACTTTGGCCTGTAGAGATTGGAGTGATAAACACAGAGATTACATTCATTGTTTTTCTAAGACTTTTGTGCAATGTTAAACTTTAATTTGTGTCTTTGTCGATTCAGATACATGCTGCTTTATTTATTTACTTCTTTCGTTGTACAAACTCCCTGATAATGATGCAGCGAAAGATGTAAATTTGATATTTCATTTTTGGTTTTGGCATATTTTTGAATCTATTTCTTGCAGTTTGCCTCTGTGCTTCTGGTTCTTTTGTGCTTTTGAATGAGATTTATTCTGAATTGAATGTGTAATACATTTTAAACGTAATTATTTCTTTTTATATTATGTATATACAGACTTGTAGAGCTGTTATTGGTGATTTTATAGCAGTGGCTTTTGAATAAAACAAGCCAAGAAATAATTTTAGCAATGAAAATGTACTTCGATTCAATATTTCGTTTACTGTGGTGATTTCTAGTAAGAAATTAACTGTTTATTTTTACATGTAATGCAAACCTTCACATTCCTTAAACAGGTTTAGACTCTTCATTGTTATTGTCCATAAAAGGTATCATTTATAAAAGTATCTGACAATCTTAATTTCTCTATACACTCTTGCTTATGGTTATTTGTAATACTAAAAATGTATTGAAATTTACATGAAAATGTATATTAAAATTACTGGGTAGTGCTTAACTATTGATATACAATTAAGCGTATTACATAATATCTTCCTCAAATTTAAAGAGTTAAAGAAAAGTGCTTTTAATTTGGGAATGTTGAGAATGCCTCCTTAGTAGAATTCGTGGTAGTTGGCCAAAGGAGCATACGCGATGTAAAATTAATAACATATTTTCAGTGTTGCTTTCTTTGAACTTGATACTAAAATAGATGAACAGGGCATGCCAACCTATGACATGTGACAGAAGTATAAGATGAATAACAGGTAGAAACCTGACTGGTGTAAATTTGAAAATAGTAACTCCTGAGTTTTATCAAACGGTTATACTTGGTATTTCATGTATTTCGGCAGGTACGTGACTATGAGTCGATGAGTTGCTCCGTAGTAAAATACTGTCTGAGAAACTCTGCGAAATTTTTACTTCTCTTCTTATATTTGACAGCTTCTTTCCATGTCAGGATTCCAAGCATCACATCAGCACATTACGTTGCACAGAACCACGGCTGCAGCCACATCGATAGCCTGAAGAGTACCTAAATCTAGACGGCGCAACCCACCCCCAAAGATTTTTATCTTCTTGGTTATTGTCGCCAAAGAAAAACTGCACTTAAACTGGTAATCTTCCATGTAGTATTATGCAATTTAATTAAACAAGGAGAAAACATTCAATTAAATCAAAGAAACCCCAAAGAGACAGAAAATAGAGAGAGCGTTGAAGCATTTTCTATAATAATTTTTTTAAGTTATGAAACTAAGAAAGGTTTCTGTTTCTAAAGATTTTTAAGTCAATTCGCTAAATGCCAGGCTAGAATTTTATATTTATTGACAGATGCTCATAAGTTGGAAAAAAAGAAATCCAGTTCTCTTCACCACAAACTGCATGTTGAGAAGTAAGAGGCAGATCATACTGTGGCTGATCTTTGGATAACAAGCGTTTGACTTTAACTGTCATATGAAAGCAACCCACACAGAATTTATGATACATACGGAACTGCACTGCGCTACATAATATTATCAGAACGCTTATTAATATTTAAAGGTTACACAATGAGTTATATGCATACAGATCATGAAGTTGCTTATGGGCCCCAACAGCAGACTTTAATAAACCAGATAAGAAATTTAAGTCTATGTGGCCACATAACTTTGACGACCTTGCAGGCGAAACTCCGGGAACGGGCAAGAAAGTAAGGTAAAGTAGACCACTTTCTCCTATACTGTAAGGATAAGAATCAGATGGAAAGGGACGAGGGACAAAAGTCACGACATGTTGGAAAATAGGTAAATCTCAGAAATCGAAGATGGACTACGAAAGTTTGGGCTCTAAGTATGTGAATGACAAATGGTCTGACCATATTACTTTCTGGAATGATTTGATAACTAGAGATTTCTGAAACATTTGCAGCATCACAGCTAGGTCGAGCAAACGGACATTAAGTTGAAAAATATGGTTTCCTATAAAGTAGATTTTATCGTAAGATTTTATTCATTAGGATCAGTTTGCTTTTAATCAGTTAAATAATGAGTATTTACGATAATTTTTAGAATCTTATTCTACATTACCTGAAGTTTGTGGAATTTAACTTTTTGATTATAAAAATTACAAGAATGATTTAATTGCATTTAATCTCTTTTGATATTCGATATTAAGAATTATTATATAAAATAATTTTATTGTCATTTTTTACCTTTTGCCTTATGGAGTTTCGTGTTCTTTGGTAACATCCAATATATGAAAACTCTTAAGAATAAAAGAGAATTATGATCATGTCTTGCAAAGTACCACAGAAACTGAGAAAGGGTGTAAAAGGTCCTTTTATTTAACTGAAATAAAATTTTAGTAAACGGCAGTACTCATACTTTCAGTTAATCCAGAATTGATGGCTTAAATAAAAAAATAATATACTTGGCTTCATTCAGTAAACGTAAGTTAACCCAACGGCCGCAGAGGCAGAGACATATGCAAGTTGTTTCTAACCTGAACTCCGCGTGACAAGCCTAATGGCGAGAATAACGCAACGCCGAATAACATTGCTGTCGAGAGAATCAATTTGCAACGTGGCTTTCAGAAAGCGGAAGGAGCTCTGATTCTACCCTCTGAGCCTTCCTTTAAATACTCTAGTTTTTATACCGTGGACTAGTAAATTACATTGTGGCCGGAAAATGAGAAACGAGAAAGGTAGTAAAGTAAATTAACATAAAATAACTTGTTTATAAAACTGAATGGACCCTCATAACTTACCTTAGCTACTGTTTAAGCTTCAGCTATTAAATACAGCAGTATTAAGCGCAATTTTGTTAAAGATGTATCTGCATATATCAAATCATTAAGTTTGATTAGATGTACAAATATATTAAAAAATGTCAAAATTATTTAATTTTAAGAGGTCTGATCCTAGATATCTCTTCACAAATGGTGAAAAACACATATTTTGCGAAGTATTTTAAACACCAAACATAGAAGCATTCCAAACATTTGAAATCTACATGTATGTGTGGTTTCAGTACAGCCTAAATGTTTCTTTTTCCAGTAGAGAGGCTTTTGCTTCAGGAAGTTAAATGTAGGGTGTTCTATAACTCAACATAAAACACTTTTGTGATGATACAGAACGAATTCGTTAAAAAAGAAAACTTTCAGATTTCTGTCACCGAGATCTTTATTATTTTTCAAACCAAATTTAGTGAGCAATTGCAAACCAAAAGCATTTTGTTTGCCCATTGAACTCTTTCCTATTGTACAAAATAGCATTCGTTATTAAAGATTCATTTGATCTCATACAAATATCAGTTACACCTATCTCTGCTAATTTTGCGCTAAAAGATATACAAAATTTCGCTTATCTTAATGGAATAAAAACCAATTTACTCATTTATAGTATTGCTTTACCAAAACCTTTGGAAAAGTTAGATTTTTTATTTCCTTCCTAACAATTCCGAAATTTTTTTCATAAATTATCTGCCTTCATTTGAGATTGTAATTAAAAACGTATGTCTAGTGTCAGTAGTTAAATACCTAAAGCATGTAAGTAAGTACCTTTTTGAAAAATCCTATATATCTACGCATACTTCATTATAACATATTCATAAATATGCTATAATGAAGACATTAATTGACTATATGCTAAAACCAGCTTACTTTAGCCATTCGTTTCAAAATTAATTCCGTAATTTCATATTAGATGCTTAATGTACATTTCAAAATAATCCTTTTATTAATAACGAAGAGTGAAGTATTTACATCAATTTCCCACGCATAAATTGTTAGGTTAATTTAAATTGCTAGATCGTATGATTAAAATTTAAACTTTGGTATTCATCTTAGGAAAATATTAACTGTCAGTATCTGGTGTAACCGCTAAGTAAAGGAGGAAGGAAGTATGCTTCGAAAGGAGTGTTCTTTATAAGTGAAAATACAATTGCAATCTGGACGTTTAAAGATCCTTTGCTAGTGTTCATAAGCACCACAGGAGCTGTTGAGCCATATATTGTGATATTCTAGAAAATAAAATGTTTTGCTTTCTCGAACCGAAAAGAATATATAAGATTTCTTATTTCAAACTAATATTATATATAGAATAATGTTGTTGACAACAAGTTTAAAATGTTAAAAATGTTATTCGAGTTAAAAATTACAAAACATAAAATATTTAATTGCTTATAAAAACAACTTATAAACAACTTTTAAATACATTCAACTGATTTGATTGAATGAATAATTTTACATAAATATGCTATTCGAAATAGTAGTAACTGCTTTAAAATTCCATTTCGGTCCATTTTCCACATCAATTTGCCACAGATAAATCTCTTTTCAAGATCTAGCATCAATCGCTATCATTTTGGACTTTCATTAAGTAGGGCAAGGACACCCAATCTTTTCCCAGCATATCTTTAATCCTTTAGATCATAATATCCTTTAGAGGAATAGGTTTCTTTATTGATCTCTTTACATTTTTCTCCATAATGCAGAGTGTAAAACACAATCACAATGCAAATAGTAAGTGAATATGAAAGTAACAATTGAATATAATTGTTACCTTAAAGGGCATAAGACCAGAAGGGCTATTAACTTCGTTTCGGCATTTTTCGTTGATTCTCTTTTCAAACTGTTGCCACCAAATATTGCAGCCCTGTATTATATGAAAAGAAATTAAATAATGAAGAATCTGCGTAAATGTATGTATGTTTCTCGCATTGTGATAAAACAACGGTACCTACAGCCATCAAATTTTGAATAACGTAATCTTTCCCCGAATATGGGCACCTGGAAGCTTTAATTTGGAACTTGTTTTATTACTGATTTCATAATTTGTAACACTTAAACGAATTTTTGATTAACAAACTCAGCGATTTCCAAACATTCAATATGAACACTGTACGAAAAGAAAAATGCTTTTATCTCCAGCACGAAAGACTGTGTATCGGAAATAAGATATGCTAGCTCATTTTAAAATTATTTTGCGATATTGCTGTTGAATTGAATTTTATGAAATTTTTGAAGCATTTTTAAGAACATGATATTTAACAAATAACGGTAACGTACAAAACGTTAAAAGAACGCCCTTTTGGACGTAATGCAATATCTGAAAGTTTTCATATTTCTTTTATTTTTACGTTTACTTATTAGAAGTTTGATAAATAATTTAATATTATTTTTTAATTTACAATTAATTCATATTTTAAGAATAGGAACAGAAGGTTTCGAAACATGATTTATTGGATTTATGTT
>KK114791.1:431488-443040 GCA_000611955.2 Stegodyphus mimosarum
TAAAAGAATAAATATAAACAGATTTTAAAAAAATTGCGAATTCTAATTGCCCAGATGTTCGATTTTAATTCATGTAATGGCTGCGCGTATTTTACTCATGTGTGTTTTAAACATTAGGCATAAAACTGCAGAATTTAGTTTTTAAAGCACATATTTCAAAATACATGTTTCACGTTTTCCATTCTAGTTTTAAACTCTTCATACTTTTTTCTTGTGTGTGTTCCAGTGTTTAACCTTTTCAAAATGCAGTTATTACATAAAATAATTATATATTTAAAATATTTTATGTTATTAAAATATATTGTTATGGATTTCATATTTATTTGACTGTTTATTTAGAATTGTAATTAAAATTGCTTTATTTTCCCGTGCAACGCAGACAATTTTTGAAGAGAGCGCTACGTCGGAAAAATAAAAATAAAATAGCGCGTGCATTTAATATCTAATAAATAAATATCTAGTAATTACTGTTGCCATCCAGAAAAATCGAGATTGTTCTAGTGATAATTAAAAAGTTTATAAAAGCCGAATTTGAACACCTCATCTCAGTTGTTGTTGTAGTTTTAGCTGTTTAAAGCGAACTGCTGGTTTACTTAATGCTGCAGCGATTTTGCTGTGAGATAGAATTAGTTTTTCTGTTTTGAATTGAGTTTTGCTAAAAGTTTGAGATATTGTGATATTGTGCGAATATCACTGAAGAAATATTTCAGCATTTTGATTTATTTCTTGTAGAAAGAATAAACTTTGTTAACTTTTTAACGACTTGTGCATTCAATCCATAACGAACCCATAAGTACGCAACAATATTAAATAATTTTACTGCCCTTCTTCACTTACATTTATTTTATAAGATTTATTCTTTACTATATGATTCTGATACTTTCTATGACTTCTTTACATATATCAATAAACTAGGAATTTTAAATTGTATTATTATTACTTTTTTCTAATGAATGGAATATTAAATATGGCGATCATTGACGATGCATATTCTGCTTTTGATTTAAAATCGACTCGTTTATAATCATTAAGGAAC
This sequence comes from Stegodyphus mimosarum, assembly GCA_000611955.2. NCBI lineage: Eukaryota > Metazoa > Arthropoda > Arachnida > Araneae > Eresidae > Stegodyphus > Stegodyphus mimosarum. Next base: position 432,525 of record KK114791.1, read on the forward strand.
TTTTAAATATTCATCGTCTCCCAGAGGATCAGTACCGATACCGTTGGTAGCACCTGATGTAGACAGTTCTGCCGCATATATAGACTCATAAAACTTTTTAAAAGCTCGTTATCACTTACAGTTTCCCCTTTCTCTGAGGACATTCACGATAAAAATTTAGAAAATAAATTTCAAGCGAATTCTACAGTCCTTTATATTTTTCTGAAGTGAACTGATTACAAGGAAACATCTCATAAGGACTCTGTGTAGACAATCACACTGTAACTCGAATAGTATTTCTTAAAGCATAAACAACTTACGTATAGATAACTATGATATTTTTTCTCTAAATTGTGCATCCACTAAACTAACCGAGAATTATTACGTCAAGCATCAAAATATCTGATTTCGGTATCAAACTGAAATATTTTATGTACAAATCAAATCAAAGATTCCATAAGGGATTTTGTATTCAAATCCTGTCGTAAAACTAATTAAAACAATATTTATCAAATACATAATTAAATAAATAAGTGAAATAACAATAAATGCGTCAAATTGTAGAGGCAATGGGTTATTTTTGAAGCAGGAGACACGAAAATTGTGCAATGCCTTCCCCGGGACCGGAACCTCGACCTCTTGAATACGCGCAGAGTGTGCTACCGTTACACAACGAAGGCATAAAGAAAGGAGGGAGAAAATACCTTATATCCTCCCGTTTTAAAAGGCAACTGTGATTTAGGGGATCTAATCCCCAAATCCTGGTGGCGAAGAATCATCATCCTCCACCTTTTAGTTCGGATGCCACTGTAGGTTATTTTGCAGCAGCAGACGTGACAAATTAGCAATGCCCTCGCCGGGATTCGACCCTGGACCTCTAGAATACTTGCCGAATGTACTACCGTTAAACCAGTAAGGCATGCAGAAAGGAGGGAGAAAATACCTTATAAAATAAAATGAAATAAAAAAAGTTCTAATTTTTTAACCGATTATTTTCTTCTTTTTCAACATAGTGTAACTCTTCACATAGGTATAATAAGGTGATTATGATTGCAGCATTCTTCAAGTAAATCGTAATAATGTATTCTTTAGGCTAGCACTGCTTAAACGTTTTTCAACTTTATATTTTTGTAATTTTTTGACGACCCCAGATATTAAATATATAATTAAGGTATGAAAATAAACATTTTCGCATAAATAATTTATTTCTTTGGTTAACAACAAGCATACAAAAAGAAGGAGTTTAGGATATACTCAAGCAAACAAAAATTAACGAAACAAAATTTTAATGAGACAGATGAGCTTGCTTTTTTCTCCATAACAAATTAAATGTTGGTGAAATATTTGAAACTGCTGGATATAAAGCATTTTTAACATTTTTCAGCGTTGAATGATATTTGTATTTAATTAACGTTGAAAACTTCTTTCAACATAAGTATGTGTTCTGAATGAGAGAAGAACATTTAATATCGTTTCAGAAATAGTGGGAAATTCAGTTTTAGCTCCGTAGCGCAATTCATTTAAAAACATTTGTGGAAACTTAAATTTTAAATTTGAGTCGCCTGATAGGCTTATAAATTTCACTTGCACTTTATATAGCAGGTGATTTGTCTCCTGAATATCAATTAATGGAATTTCTTTTAAAGTCTGAGGTAATTTACTTCAATTAGTGTAATTTCTTCAAACGTCTATTCTCATTCATGTCAATTAATGCAGTCTCTTCAAAAGCCTTAGTAATTTAGTTTCTTTAAATTCACATATCTGAATTGAATGTAGGAAATACCCATAATTTAAGAAAGGCTGTTTAGACAAATTATTTTAATTTCTTGTCTGGCTATCTGCTAATGAGTGGTAAATGAATACTGAGCCGTCTTGAAGACAGTTAATTTCTGTTTCTTTTTTGGCATTATTGCAGTCGATAGCATATATTTATATGACAGAGCTAATAATCATAGAACGAGATCACATTCTGGAAAGTTTGAGAAAATCTAATTTTCTGATAAGCATGTGTAACATAAATAAAACACAATTAAAAAAAAGTTTATTATGCAATAAGGTTTTATTCAAAACGAATATGATAATCAATGCACTAAAAGGAAAAAAAATATCACATCATTTTAATGGTAATGAAAGATTAAATGATTCTATTTAAGAAATTCATCCTCATTTTTATATCTGGAATAATAAAAGGATGCCGCGCCCATGATAAATTAAAAAAAAGAAAAGATAATAGCTTATACATTTCATAATGCTGCCCAAACAGGATAGCGATTAGCGAAGCTGACTGCCGTACCGAAGGGTCCGGGTTTGCATTCCGGAGAAGGCATGGAATTTTTGTAAATGTCTTTTTGTCTGTGCGGCATGGAGACACTCTAAATATGCGGCGAGCCAAAGTCCTCTTGAGAGGTTGGTGATAGGAAAAGAGGGGGTGTCTCTCTCCCCCGTCCCTTCGGTGTGTTCTCCATCAAAATCGTTAGCAGAACTGAGAAAAGTCATACTGCCACCTGTGGGGTGCTCAAGGCCTTTTGCCAAAGGCAGGCTCAATATTGCACCCCTTGCCACGATGAGTTTCGTAGGCTTGTTCTGTTGTTATAATGATAAGTAACAATAACACATTTGATAATCCAATTAAATTAATAAGTTTATTTAACGCCCCACGCTTTTATTATTCGCGATATAAATTTGTAGATGAATCCTGTAAATGCAATTATTGAATCTATTTTTCCCATTAAACCGTATGTTTAAATGTTTTTCTTCATTTAGTGTATTAATTGTCATATCCATTTTAAATAAAAGCTTATCGCATAAAAAAACTTTTTTTAAATTATTATTATACCTTATTTTCTGTTTTATGTCAGTATTACACATTATTGAAGTAGAAAGTTTTAGTGATTGTTAAAATACAAGAAATAAATTATAAGAAAATTCCGAAAAGCAGAAAAATAAATAAGCATGCAGAGAATGAAAAAAAATATTCAATTTCGGAAGCTGGATCTAATAACAATGTCATTTAATGAGCACTTCACATGAAATTCAAATGAAAAAATGTTATTTCCAGTTCTTTATTAAGTGCGCGCGAAGATTGAAAATAGTGTAAAGAGTATAATTCTATACTTACAGTAATTTGTTTGCTCATTTAACGAAGGTATGCGCAAAAAATCGTTTAAATATTAAATAAAAAAATCTAAATCAAATTTTGAAAAAATCTCTTCACCACATTGAATTGTTATCGAAACACAATGTGTGAATAAAATTCAAATTCGAAAGTTTAACAGGAAGTAGGTTGAAAGTGGATAAAAAAATATCATTCATGTGAAACAGCATGGGTGATCTAAATAGAAGCTTATGAAATTTTTATAATGTGTCTCAGTTAGCAGTTTTAAGTGTTTTCTTGATTTCTTCTCTCGCCGTTTCAACTTTCAATTCAAGGGAAACAATTTAGTAAACGGATGAAAACGAATACTAACAAAATCAAACTTTCTAATAAAACATGCTTTTACTGCAGACCCAATAATGTGCCCATAATTAGTTCAAGCCTATTGCAAAGTTCCTACAGAAATCTAAATCAGAACCGAAAGAATGCAACAAATAATGATGAAAATTGATAGTAAAAATGAGGAAAAACCTTAAATATACATAGGTGAATGAAAGAATCCCTTGACTTACTGATGTTTGATTTTAAAAATTTTAACATGACATACAGAAAATATTGAAATCCTTATGAATGGAAATAATAAAAATAATAATACTAAATGATGCAGTACTATTTGTATACTATTTATCTGTACTTTTGTAAATATTCTTCTTTCAAAGTAAAATAATATAAAGAAATGCGGTAAAAAATTTCCAAGATCCTTTGTCCAAGCCTAGATCGTCCCTTTATTATCAATAATGTAAGTAGACTCTAAGGGTCACCAGGTACTAAATAATAGGTAAATTACTATTACTTCTGTTCCTCGCTTTCTTTCAAAACGGTTAGTAAATTTTGTAAATGTTTTGTTCTAAAATTTCCTTAAAAAATATAGGTATTGACATGAAATCGGTATGCATTAACGTATACTATTTCGTTTGTCACCTATGGGTAAGATCATGCATTTTTGTTGTGCGATGGTGGCGCTAATTTCTATATATAGATCGACATAAAAAGTTAAAATCGTGATCTATGAATGGCAAACTATATGCATGGGTGATAAAAATAATTTTCTATAAAGCTTTAGGCTTGATGTTGTTGCCATTTTTGTTGTTGTCCATGTATTTAATGGAACGATGGTTGCCAGAGCCTCAAGGAGGTTGGATATCTACTTCCACACCAATTTTGAGGGAGAGCACTACGAAGGGGTGTCCGAGGGACCCCCTCTTCCTTGCCACCAAACCACACGAGAGGACTTCCGGCTCGTCATATATTTAGAGTGCACCCATGTCGTAAAGATATTATACATTTACAAACATCTATATCTTTTTCGGGATTCGAACTCGGGTCCTTCAATACCGCAGTAGGCTTTGCTAACTGCTGTACCTTCTGGATGGTTAGTCGATGCATTAGTATGAACATAACAAATAATAACAATTATATTAATAAACATAATTTCAGCCAGGAATATGCTACCTCGTTAAAACAGACAGGAAGGCGCTTGTCTCCCTTAGATTAATATTTTTGAAGTTTTAACAACAAGGGAAACGTATAAGCTATGTTATAGCACATCGAAGTGTTCCGTGAGTATTACGCAGAAACAAGGATTGTTGTTTCTTTTCCGAAAGAGGGGAGTTGAGAAAAAATATTAGTAATCCAAACATGTACGGATCAGATAAGCCACATAAATGGTATTAGGTATGGGAAGATAGTCGATCTATTAGACCCAGACTATACTCAAAAGTAGATAACCTATAACTTCAGGTATTCCATGAATCATCAATTTTAAGGTTATGGCAATGTTTTCAGTTCATGAAGGTATTCAAAGGAAGCATAGAGAAAATCTCTTTCCCAATCATCACAACTTCTCAAACGGATATTTCCTTAGCACTGCCAATAGAACAGCTGGCCCACTGGAGCTTTGGCGTATCAAACGGACGCTTATTAACGAAAATTAATGAGACTCAAAAATCTGATTACATATTCTCCGGGCTACTCTTCACGGAGTAAATGAAAGCTCTGAACGTCAAGCTCTGTTTTTCCGAAACATAAAATTTCAGAACTCAGAGCAAACCTTGTACTGCACTTGCTAATTTATTGCTGCGTTAGATTTTTCCACATTCTGTTATTTGGACAAGAATTAATGTAGGATTGCGTTTGGGAACCATTATGTTTTAGACGTGTTCATGGCTAAGCAACTGCTAAATCACAGCTTTGTGCTGATACAACGAAATAAAATAAACAAATGTTTTGCGAATTCACTGAAAAGGGATACGTAAGAAATATTTATATTATACATCGATATATACGACTGTTGCTAAGTAATGGCACTACAATATTTATTTGATTCAACATGAGTTTACTGTGACACCTTCCAAAACTACAGTAGAATAAAACTAGTTTGAAATTAGAAAGCTTTTAAATTACACCCAGATGTGCTAGATAGTACAAACTAAGAAGTATTCAGTATAAACGCTATGCTATAATACTAATGTAAAAGCTCAAATATAATGCAGATATACAACACAGTATTTCATTATTGTAATTAATACTACTATGAAATATGCTTTAATGCTAGAACAGTACTTATACTCCCTCCATATCGAAATAATTGACCAATTTATAAATTTTAAAGGATTAAGGAGACAGAACCCAGAAGAGTGAATTTCAATATATTACTTTCTTCTTTTATAAAATAAAATTTGGATACTATTTCAATTTATTTTCTTTGCTCTTAAAACAGAAAACGCAGGGATAGAAATGCAGTTTAAGGTCTGAAGAGAGAAATGTGTTTCTACAGGAACCTTTGAGAAGCTTTAAAATTGAAAGACCTAAGTATGGTGTAACAGCGGCTACCGGTTAAAGAAAATTACGTGTCACCTAAAACTGCTTCTAGAATAAGGTCAACATCCCAACAGCCTAGTGACCCTTTAATGCTAAACAAATGTTACAATATCAAGTATCGAAACCGCAACATGGGATATATATTAGATTTATATATAGCTTTATTCTAATATAGGTATTTTGATACAAAATGGGACGTTTTCTAAAATAACATGTCAATTCTTTTTTCCATATTTCGATTCTACAACTCAAATTATGCCTAAATATTAAATTCTGTAAAATTTGGTGCGAAATTTACGGAGAAATTCAAAAATTTACATTGGAGCATTTTACTTAGTTTGAGCCACGAATAATTCATATGGGCAACTTCTTAATTAATATATGGCAACCTATTTTCCTTTCCCTTCCATTGTGCAGGAGCGGAAGAAAATTCCTATCATTCCTAGCTTTTTACATTGTGGACGAATAGAAAAAAGTCACATCTTGCCTACTTTCAAATAATTTTAACAAAATGCGTAAACCACATTTTCATTATTATTGCTTTCAACAAATATGCCAATTTTTAAAATGCGCCATTATATAAATTCACGTATATTATCGAAAATTTTAAATAAAAAGCTCTAAATTTTTGCAGATGTGTTTAGGAATAAATCTACATTAAGATGATTATAAAACTTTTATAGGTTATAATTCAAATGTTTTAGAAACATTTATAAAAATTATTTAAAAATAAATTACAAAAAATGAGGGAATTTTATTTGGAAGAAACCTAAATTTCGAACTGTTTAAGAAGGAATGAAAAAAGGTTCATAAAAAAATATATTAATAAATACATACCAAATTGAATTAACATTGATGAGTTAAAATTTTGAGAGCTATTTTTTTTTAAAAACTACTTGTGCGATTTTCACAAAGCTGGGGGATTTGGCACAATTTGAGTCGCAGAATAGAAATATGTAAAAACGTTGGCATGTCATATCAGAAAAAGTCCGATTTTGTGTCAAAATACGTATATTTGAACAATGCTAAATATAAATCTAATACATATACTTAGTCGCGCTTTCGATACATGAAAAACGCAATTTGAATTTCGTCAATCGGCCCAGTAGAACGGGAGATATAGAATTGTCCCATTTTTTTTGCGCATTGTACGTTTTCTACAAGTTTTAATATGCAAGGCCATAGTATGCAAACTGAACACAATACTTACAGTAAATTTGTTAAGAAATACAGGAAGGCCTTTATATTTCATACACTAAACACAAAATTCAATTTTATGAGTTATCATCTTATTTCATATGTTCACACATTATTAAATTTAGAAGAAATATTTACTTAATATAACATTTGTTTTACGTTTATGCTATCCGTTCGTGTATATTTATTAACAGGCAGACAGGAGCGGCTATGAAGCCTGCTGCTCAACCGGGACAGTGTTTAATGACTCTGTCTGCCATGCGAAGGGTGCGAGTTCGAATCCCGGAAGAGGCATAAATATTATTAAATGTAGAGCGTCTGTACGGTATGGGGACAATCTACCTATGCGAACAGAAGAAAATTCTCTCGACAGGCTGGTGGTAAGGGAAACGGGATTTGAGACACTCGGATTCGCCCCCCCCACGAAATGATAACTCTCAAATTTGGGGGCGGAACTGAGCTAACGTCGGGCTAAACTCAAGGCTCTTACCAACAACGGCCGCATTTGGCTTCTTGCCACGATAATGTCGTGGGCTTGCGTTGACCATTGTCAGACAAGTCAGATTCGTAACAGCAAAGATTCTATAAAGACATTTTTTTTTCTTTTTGCACGCTCCTATATGCTAAATTTAGCTTAGATTTCCTTATTAGCATTTGGAGAAATTTACGCTATTATTCATTTCACTCTTGCATCTGTTTGCGTAATTTATTTAATATTTATTTTTTCCTGTTTTTCGTATATACCAATTGACTAATTATTTTTGTTCTACTTTTTGCTTTCTTTTAAAATTCCTTTTTGTTTATATGCAAATGTACCTAAGCATTAATGTGTGTTTTTCTCATGTTTTGAGTTCTATAATAGTATAATGGCTTTGTATTACATTATCATTGCATTTAAAAAGTCATATTGACACAATATTCCTTGGTGAAGGCTAAAGATTTTATTTCTGAGTTTATGTTAAGGCATTTATTAGAAGTAAACTTTCATTTGAGTGAAGTTCAGACTGAAGTTTAGCTTTTAATTTCGTTTCGGGCAGTTTGGGTAATTTAATATGTGTAATTTTCTGCTGCAGGTAACACAAACATAATCTCTTAAAATCTAAAAATACTGGAGAACTAAAACTGTTATTTTAAAAAAAAGAAACCTATTTTTTTGTTCTGTTTTATAGAAATAAGTCTGTAGAAAACTCATCAAAAACAAAAAGTCACATTCTAGAAATGAAGCTATTTTTCGGCTAAATCCGCCTTCTTTACTCTCCATTAAGCAGTATTATTTGGCGATAAAACAAGCGAAGCTACATACCATTACGCCAAAAAAAGTTACTTTTTTCTCTTTCTTTAAGTCATTTCCTTTCACTCTCATCGACGGTTAACGGTTATCTCTCTAACTCATGGACCATTGTTTAACATCTTCCACATTTTTAACTTTACAGCAAGGATAGAGGGAAATATCTTTAACCGTAAATGTCCTTGATTTGACAAATCGCCAATGAAGTGAAGCGAAGTCATTTATAGCCCAAAAAAGTTATTAAACAAGAATTCACGGATGGCAATACGCATGCGCTATTAGGAATACATCCTTCTTTTTGTCTTCGGTGGTCTTTAATCGAAGCCTCCTGACTGTCCAACATGTTTATTAGAATGAGTATGCTCCGAAGAACTTTGTATATTGGTTACCAAATTTCTATAGCAATCGCCATAATTGGCGAGTTTTTACGATATTTTAAATTATAATTTCATGTGCGGAATACAACGCATCACGTCTTTAAATTCGATGCTTCGGAAGTTAACAGCTTTTAGTTAAATCTAATTGCAGTTCTTAATACATATGTAGATTACCGTTCTCTTGGTTGTCATTACTTCATTTATAGTTTCATAAAACTGCTGTACGAACAAATAGTATAATTATTTGAATTTGCAAAATGAATAAAATTTTTTATTCTTAATTCTAAGGGGTTGCTCTTTATATTAAAAGAAACTTAGCCTCTGTTAACAATACGATATAGGAGTGTATTATCTCAAGAACAGAGCGATAAATATGAGATGTATCAAATTACTGACATGGCATTCAATAAGTATTTCGGAGTTTCCTATTTATTTCTATCAGAAATGAAAACCTGGGAATCTACTAAAATTCCTCACACGAGATTAGTAAGAATATCGTGAGATAATTGATTTATTAGTACTCGCAGATGTTACCGAAAGATGTGTATAGGTATTTGTAAACAAAATCCCCGTCACAACCAGTAGAACGTATAAGGATCATTGGTTAAATTTCCATAAAATTAGGGCTATTAAAAACTCAATTAATAAAGACGGATATAATACACTCTTACATAAGCAATTGTAGTAGTTATTGGCTGAATTATACTAATCGAACTAAAACTGTTCGATATAATTAAAAGTAACTGGAATGTTGCCTTTTACTTAGTACATCAAATGGTGGTGCCCTTTAATGCCCGGCTTATTTAGAAGGCTGAACTTGTGGTTTTCAACCTGTCTTCGTGTACAGGAAACGGGCGAGCTACCAAGTTGATTTGTGGTTTCATTTGTGTATGAATAAATTCACGCTAAACTTCCTTGCACACATTTCCTCCATATAGGAATCTCTTCCCTTAGGAAGAAAATTATGTGCTTTGCCATACACAAGTAGAACATCAAATGTTATTGACGTAATACAAGTATCTCTTTGGAAAAATAAATATCTTCTACACGAAATGCAAAAGAAGAAAAGAATATGTCTGCACACACACATACCTATATATGTATGTAATAAAACAGCGCGCCATTATCGTAATAAGATGGCCATTATTGTAATAAGACGACTTGAAATAAGTAAGTTGCAACGGAGTGACGATGTTTCTCTGCATTATAACTGGAAGAGACTTTACTGCATACTTAGAAAAATGGATGCATAAATCAAATTTTGGTGGTCGTTTCGAAACATAATTTTTATTCCATGATAATGCACGTTATCACTGTGGGTGCTGTATACATCCCACAATTTTATACAGCGTATATGTTCTTAAACAATGGAAAAAATAGAAAAGTAAACTGGCGAGCCTAGCTGGAAGGCATCAAAGCGAAAAGAAGCATAAGAGAAGGTCGAAAAAGACAGGGAGTTGTGATGCAATTATTCTTTCACACCGAATTCCATTTCAGATCCCATGACAGATTAATGTCCAGCCGTTGGGTTCAGATTTCAACGGCAAGTGCGCATCAGAACTGCAGAGAGTTTAGTTAAAAATTTTGTTCTGTTATTTTTAGAATGAAAGACGTGAGTCGTTAAAAGGCTATTATTAATTTATTATTTAAAACACAGATTAGATATTTTATAATTTACACACACACACACACACACATATA
>KK114791.1:443307-464138 GCA_000611955.2 Stegodyphus mimosarum
TCTCTATATATATACATACATATATATATATATATATACATTAATACAAAAACAAAAAAAATGCATTTTTGTAGCATTTTTTCATACTTAAAAAAGCATTAAGTAGTATAAAAGAAAAAAAAATAACAATAACAAAAAGAATCAGAGCATCAATAGCTGACCAGCTGAATATCTAATAAAACTAAAATACGCATAAAAAGATAACAGGATAAAAACGTAAAGGTAATCCATTTCCATCCAGCACAGGGAATACATAAAACAGTTACATAAATTTGAACAACTACTTTAAATGAACTATAATGCAAATTAAAAAACAAAAAAGTTCTTTAAAATCTGTTTACTGTAATTAAATTAAGCAACTCTTTTAAGCGGAAATGGGTTAGGATTTATTTCAATAAGGGGATGCGTTTCTTAATTCCACTACAATGTATCTCTCTTTATATATATTTAGAGAGAGAAACATTTTAGATTCTGTTATATATATCAGTCGCAAGAAAAGCAGATAATATGTTTTTTAAAGTCTTGGGTACAGTAAAAGATTTACGTCTAAAAAATTTAGAAAGAAAGATTAAAACAGTTCATTCAGTAACCGAATAAAAGCGTTAAATTGACACATGTGGTAAATGGATGGAAAAGCGAATGAGCACATCTATCTCTTTTCATTTAGTTACTGTTCTCGTCGTTTTCTCTACTGTTTTTGCCTGTCCACTAGAAAGTTTTATTCCGATGCTTTTCAATATATTTACCTCCCTAAGGTCCATTTCCAGGTATCTGGTGAAACCAGAGAGAAACTCTGATTATAAATATTTATCTTTCTCTAATTTTATACCAGTGATACCTAACTTTAATTCCAAAAAACGCCCTTCTACTTACTTCAAAAATAAGATTACACGTTTACGTGCTAATAAACTCTGCTGCTTCCCCAATAAAATGTCTTATTTTGACACAACATGATTTCCTTGTATGGCCTATTAAACTATACACATTTTGGATGCCCTTCATTTAAACTTATTTACTCGTATTATTTCTTAACCGACTCCGATCTACTTAACCGATCTACGAAGACAAGTTGAACATAATATCAAAAATTGAAGATTTTGAAATTAAATATCCCGGTAAATTTTTCATCTTACAGAAGTCAAACAGGTTGCAAATTTATTTTGTCATGAAGAGTATAAATCTTTCCGAAATATAACTCAAATATTCAAGAGATCGCATTAATATATAGATTTCCGTTATTTGTTGAAAATTATTTTTTAAATTTGATATTACCTAAACATAAATATTTTCGTCATATAAAACACTTTTTGTAACTAGACGTACATGAATACGACCAACGATTTCGAAAATAAAGGCCGGGTAAGGCGATTGCTATATACAGGACGGTGATAAAACGTCTCTGATACATCTCCTAGATGCATCCTGCTGAGTCAATCGAAATGAAAATTCAGATATTGTTATTTGAAGGTATGGCGATTGTGATGATTTAAAACTATAGCTCTCCCACGATTACATCTACAGTGGAAATATTTCAAAATTTTCGAATAGAAACACCATGAAAAACCATGAACTACTTTGAAATGATACGTATATAACGAAAATTAATGGCATAAAACATTGACGTAAACAGCGTAGCGAAAGAATTATTAAGGAAAAAAAAACTTTAAAAATTATTAAAGAATTTCAAAATTTATTTTAAAATGACTTAAAATCCTGCTCTGCGTCTGCTAATATTGAAAAGTTTAATAAATAAAATATATATGATTAGATTATTTTCTAGGAGATGAGAAGAAAATTTAGACAGTAAAGATATACTATTGGGAAAATCAAAAATTGATATTTATGAATAATTAAATTGGAATTTGTAATTTATTATATACTAAATTAATAGAAATTAAAAAGTTGTAGAGAAAAAAATTAAATTGTTGTTAGTTCCACAGAAAGATCCCGACTTTTCAAGGGGAATTGGAATCCCTGTATACAATCACCAACAATCCGTTTCGTATTTTTCGCATTTCTGAACAAAAATCTCTGTTCTAAATTATAAATTTGCTAATCAGTATTGTAATATGTCTGAATTTAAATTTGAAATTTTTTCAGGAACGCGAAAAAATTGCTCGATGCCAAAAAAGTTTCTTTATTTCAAAAATAAATTTAGTAACTATTCAGAACAATACGAATTAATGAAAAAAAAAATTAGAAGCAAATGAAATAACAAGAAGTAACTAAAGAAACATAAAAAATAAAAAATAAGTCTGTTAGTAATAGCGGGATTTTTTTACATATTAATTTGCCAAGATTGATTTTATATTTTATTTACAGTTATATACTTTCCAAAGGTAACGTTTTCAAAATGACTAGTTTACAGCTACATCATTGATGCCGCTAAGTATTGCCGTGAAATATGTATTTGGTGCTGCCGATTGCAATAAAAGTAGGAGGTGCACAACTAGATATTGTAGTCCTACATAAAAAATTTCAAAGTTTTATGGCTAATTGTTCCTGAGTTATACAAGATATACACTGGTGTGCAAAAATTAAGGATAAGACGGTTTTTTCAATATAATTTTGTACAAAAGCTTTCCAAATCAACACATTTAATACCGTAAGATCCCCAATACGTAAGGACATGAGTAATGTAAGCAACACTTACTAAAAGAGAAATCAGAGGGATAAAAAGAAGCTTTATTGAAAAAGTAGCATGGAGCGCAATGCGACTGAAGGCCGAAACATCCCTGTGATGGGTGTCCAGCAAGAAATATCCGGTCTTTAAAAGGGGATATAATCTCCCCTGACTGCTAGGCAGGTTTCACATCATACGTGCATGCTGGATATGTGGTTGTTAATGAGCTGTTGAGACACTGCTGCTCACTCCTCATGTAGCACCAATTGCAGGTTCGGAATCGTTACCTGCTGCTACGGGTCTCCCTAGTAAGTTACGTACATGCTTGACGGGATTTAGATCCAGAGACCTTGCCGACCAATCCCTGTGTTCAATATCTTCACTCTGCAACAGCCCTTTGACAGTAACTGTGCGATGAGGTGGACCGTTGTGGTCCATGAAGAGAAACTGAGGACCCATAGCCTTTGTGAAAAGAAGATTATAAGGAAGAAGAACCTCGTTACAATAGCAGTCCCAGGTGACGAACCTCCGTGGGAGATATGAAGGTCGGTCCGGCTACCAAGCATTATGTTTGCTCGAACGAGAACTCCGCGACCTCCAAAACAGTCCTTTTTGATGATGTTGAAGGGTTATTGCGTGTTCCCCGCTCTGTACAGATGTGTATGTGTCTAGAATCGCAACTCAGACTAAATCTGCTCTCATCTGTAAAGAGTACTCGTCCCCATTCATTATCTCTCCAATTCTGGTGTTCCCGGCACCACAGAGAACGCCTTCTCCGATGGGCAGGCGTTAGAGGCACACACCGTACAGGGCGTCGTGCAAACAGACTACCACCGTGCAGTCTTCTGGCCACGGTAAAACGCGATATCGGTCGCCCAGTCGCCTGTGTCGTGTGTCTAGCGATTTCTCCCGCTGTCTGCCGCCTGTTTCTTCTGGCCTGTAAGGCAATATACCGGTCATCTGCGGGTGTGGTTCCTCGTGGACGACCACTACTAAAGCCCCGAATAGCTGTTACTGTAGTTTGAAATTGTCTCCCAAGTCGTGAAACGATGCTGTGAGCAATTCCGAACTCTGCAGCCACACTTGTCACACTGCGGCCTTCCTCCAACTTCTGTGCGTAAGTACATATGTCACTCAAAATCCTTCCTAATGGATCCAGGAACTGACAAAATCTATATTTTAGTTGAAATATGATATAAGAAATTTTTCGCAATTACAATTTCCTTTACTTCACAAAACGGAGTAAAATAAATACCTTGACAATTCTTCTCTCTTTTTCTTTTCCTTAGTAGTTTACAGATTGTATGAATCTATCAAGTCTGTTTACTCTCAGGTTGAGTGCTTTTGTTTCTTTTCTACGTACAGATATAGCACATATTTGTAAAAAAATACATCACGAGGGAAACTTGCAGTTATTGCACCAGTATAACTGCTGCGTGGCGTTAGCGTTTCAAATATAGGTGAAAAGTAATATTGTCGCATTCTACGAATTCGTGGATTGACAGAACTTGATGAAGAATCAAAATGCAATTTATTCGCCGGTAGTACTCAGGACAGTTCCCAAAAAACACTGACAATCGTCAGACTACGTTAAACACGGTGAAGCAATCAGCAACACAGCCTTCAGGTTTCAAAGGTGAAGACAGTTTCACGGCAAAGCACTAAAGCGCAGCTCCCGACTAGGTCGATCACTCTCGACTAATCTCCTGAACTGAAAACACTACTACTGAGCTCAACATATTCTACTACTACTCAATATATTCTTCTGTTCCGCATATAGACAGGCTATATATAGCTTTTGACCTGCCCTTCGAGAATATTCTTGGGAAGTTCGTTCTAGAATGATCTCGCTCTGTCTATGGCAAATCGCCAATTTTGTCTTCAAATATCGTTAAATGGGCGATTTCGTGCCATATCTGGCACCCTTGCCACTTTCTGGCCACCCTAAACCCGCTTTGCGCAGAAGCTATCTTTCTGCAGCTGGGCATTTATTAACAGTACCATCTGGGGAAATAAAATTCGTATTGCAAAAAGCAAGCAGAATTAAAGCATCTTTAACTACTTGGTGTGTTGCCACGTTCTGAGCAGAAGGCGTTTGAGAAAAAAGCGTTGGATTTAGACAGTACTCGAAATAGATCTATGCCGTACAATTATTTGGGAGATTTCTATTCCCTTAACCTAATTGTTCTCTCTCTTCAACGTTATTCTACAGGTAAACGATTTTGCAACTCAAGCTATCCAGAACGACGCTTCAGCTACTCTGGGGCAGATACCAACGTAGAAATTCTACGAATACGAATTTTCTAGAATAAAAGTGGGAGCAAGCTGGAGTGATTTTTGATTTGAAATTATGTGTAGTATTGCACTCGCCAACGGAAAATTTGTACCAAGATCCTAGCCAATGAAAGCGATTTGTTTCACGAAAGCTACAATAAATGTATGTTTACAGACGAATATCATTTCGAAGTGACTAGGTGATAAATTTTTACATTTCAACACAGTAAGTTCTACTAGTGTTACCTGCAGGCACTTCGGACGTAAGAAACATTATTGCACTTGTTATTATACCAATTTTAAATGCACTCCCAACTATTAACATATAGATTACAATATAAATTTGTAAAATTGTTTTAAATCACTGTTTGTAAAATTATATCCATTCTGCAATGTGCATCTCGTATAAAATTTGTTTGCGCATTGAAAAGTTTAAAAGACTTTTCCAAATTTCTGTATTTTGCATTAAAGACTTTTATTTAACTACATTTTTACCATTCTCACTCACTTTGCTCTATTACACGGTTACGGGCATAAGTATTGAAACACGTGCCTCACGACCTAGTTGAAAATTTATTTTAAATATTTCTCCTATATAATTTTCTGAATGTGAAATGCAAGTAGATCTGCTAACATTTTGATAAATGACAACTGCATCGATTTTTTGGCACACTAATGAGAGAAGGTTTTGCATTTCTTTTTCCTTTTACACTCTAATAAATGTACGTATTTGGAAAAAGCAACATAAAAAAGCAAAATATTCCCATTCCATATAAGGAATATCTTTCTGATCTCTTGTCTTTTTTACAATTTCAGGTAATATGTGGTTTTTTTTCAGAAAATATCGGATGTAGAAAACCAAATTAAGAATAAATATGCAATAGAACTACTAAAGGAGTATGCTAAGGTTTGTTGTTAAATGAAACGCGACGAAAGATTTTCAGATTAAAACTTCCCTGCAGAAATTTATGGCTCATTAAATCTGCCTCTCTTTTCTACTTGCTTTTACTAAATATATATAATACACACACGCACACACACACACATATATATATATATATTTTATTTATGCAGTCCTAGCAGTAAATTTTAAGCTTTGATGACTCTAGTGAGTGGCTACTTAAAAATATTCATAGTAAACCACTTGATTTTGTTTTAGATTTTTTAATCTGGCGTTTAGTTTATAAGAAAGGGGAATTTGTTTGTAAGTAAGTTCTTATATAATACGCAAGATTATTTTTGGTAGTTTTTAATTTCAAATTAAAATATACAATTTATATGCATTTATAAAAACCATGTAAACTCTTTACTTTAAAAGGCGATCGCACATGCAATATTCATGTTACTAGTTGTTAGAACGTATCATTAACTGCAACTGAAAATAATATAGTTTGAGTTTGAAAGTCTTAGAATTAAACAAAAACTAAAATATCTAAATATAGATTTTTAACTTTCGCTGAAAAGCAATAGATACGCAATTATTTATTCATTTCTATAATAAAGGTTTGATGAGTTTAGTTGAATATGACAAACCACCCTAGGCTATCTGCCTAAGAGAAAGGATACTTTCGTGGAGGATTTTAAGAAGAACTGGCTCAAATACATGTTGTACATCTGTAAACCACGAAAACGCCCATGAACCCTTTCGCCTGTAATCGAACCCACGTCGGAATTATAAGTATTCAGCATTTTTACTGCTTTCCCGCTGGTGGGTCTAGAATAAAGGTGTAAGCAAGCTTTGATTTCAAATTATTATTCATAGTATTACACTCGCTGCATTCAACGGAATATTTGTACTAAGATATCAGCTAATTGAAGTCGATTTGCTTAATTTCTTCAAAGCACATGCTCACACACTACACGTAAATGTATCCTTGTTCACCGATGATAATCGTTTCCAAACAATCATGAATAGAAATTTGTTATTTCTCTCTTCCATTTTCGAACTACTATTTTTATTAAATTCCTGTTTTTTAAATTTATGAAAAAAATGTATTTTCAGTTTGCGAACTTTTTTTTTCAAATTTATACGCAGTAGTAGGATATGAGCAATAAGTAAAGTTATTTCAGAATAACTTTCGATTTTACTCTAACTATGCGTTTAATCTACACATTTTAGCGCTATAGTACAGATAAATTAAGAAATTCAGTTTTTCTTATTTGCATAATATACCAGTATAAGACAGACATTTTGTATATATCTATATATATTTTAAACATGAAATTTTGAAATTGATTTTTAAGAACAGAATTTAGAAAGGATATTAAAAACCTTCTTTGAAAATATTTTGAATTTGTACCATTGAATGCTTTTAAAACTGTTTCAAATAATTTTCTAAAACTCCAAAGAATACTGCAACTGTCTCGAATGTAGAAGAAAAATTACAATTCAGTTCAAATACATGAAATAAAACGGGCTTTCTCGGTAATTCAGAATAACTTCGTAGCTGTCTGCAAGCGTAACTACTTATGCAAGAAATAATGTATTCAAAACTTTCCACGAAATCCTCTAAGAATTTTGCTGAACTGCATTCCCTGATCCGAAATAACTGAAGGTATCTTAGATTAAAAGTCTTCGAGCAGCGAATGAGGCCATAATCCACGCAAAGGAAAGGCAAAGTTATTTGAATTTTATGAAATATGCTTTCCTTTGGCATAACTTTTAAGAAAGATAGTTTAGTACGTAAAATAATGTATAACACTAGTCTATCAATCAGTTAAATATGACAAGAATAATACACTCATATGTTTTTCTAGTTTATGTTTCTCGATAAATATGATCTTAGCTTACCACCGGTTCTGTAGTTAAGAAATGAAGATGATTCCGTTCATATATCATTATTAAGATAAGAATTTTCACAAAGAACCCGTAATTTTAGAGAAGATAATAAACAAAGCTTTTACTATTTCTCATGACCTTCAAGATCTCAAATTAATCGTTTTGAGGAAATGCTGTCTTGAGAATAACTAATTAAACTTTGACTAGAAAACAATATTACTTTCGTAATAGTTCATGTGGCAGACTTCTTAGCATTCCTCATTCGCATATAACGAAATGCTTGATATTTGAATTTTGTATTTTATACGTAGTATGAAACGAATAATGCATTTGATTTGAATTCAAGAAAATGCTGTGAAGAAATTTAATTATAATAATATTAAAGCCTGCAAATTAAATTCCTGTTCAATTCTTTTATTCATATGAGGCTTATTAAGGACACTGTAATTTATGGTTTATTAAGGACACTGTTATTTTTTACGCAATTGATACTCTTCATTTATAAAAAAAATTCCAAGGGAAGCATCTAAGGACTTTCTGAGGGAAACTGGCTCGTATACACATTACACATGGGAAAAACAACGAAAGCATCCACGCAGCCAGCCCATTGGTGGATTCAAACCTCGGACTGAACTCCAGTGTTCAGCCAATTTACCATTAGGCCGCTGGTGGGCCACAAATTTATTGCTAATTCGCTGAATGTATTAAATATACTGAGTGTTACAAAGATAAATATAGCTAGATAACAGAATCAGTTTTTGACAACTTTTTTAATTCAGATGTTCCTTTAAGAAATCATACTAAATAACAGAGTTAAAGTGTAAGCAATATAACTTGGGGTCAAATTATGTCTCAAAGAATATGTATTAATCGTGTAGTTCTACAAGAAACGATTTATTTAATTCAGCAGGTTCGCAAAGTAATGTTTATTCGTGCAGGTATCAATAATCAGGAATCAGCATCTTGGATCATTAACAGTGCATTAAGTAGATGAGATTCTCAAATCAACAACTCGTCTTTAAATTGCAACAAGTCTCTCAGGGTAGAAAAAAGCATTTTCATTAGTTGATAACTGAAAAATTCAGTTCCAAGTTCTGTATTTACAGAAGGTGGTTGCTCTTGAATGGAAAAGATTTTAAAAACCACATTACCACTTTCTTGGTCGAACACCACACCAAAAGTTCATTTCTTTAAATCACGGATAGCTTATTCCTTAAAATAATTTTACGACAAAAAGGAAAAGCATATTTCAGTTATGTTTGCATGTCATCCGACCTGCATTACACCTACTTTAAAGAAAGACTTTTTTTTCTTAACATTCGAAATCTTACAGAATTTTAAGATTAAACCTCATTTGCTTTACGCCAGAAAAGTTAAAAGAGATATTGAATGAGGGTTGAATATAATTTATGACTACAATTCTTTGAATAAATTATGTGTACAAATCCCGTAAATAATTTGAAATTTGATTCAAAAATCAGTTTCATCGATGAATAGTTATACATGAAGTAAACTGAAAATTTATTTAGGTGTCTAACTTCTGTGGCCTAGTAAATAAATATGCTTGCAGTTTAAGCTAGTATAGTAAACACCTAGTAACTTCCTTCATTTGAAACCAACCTTAACCTAAACGGTATTAAAATATTAGTAAATTTGTAATTTCGAAATGAAGATATACCTAACTTTCAGAGAAACGTTTTTTCGCTATTTTATAAGGTATTTCTCCCACCTTCTTCGCATGCCTTCGTGGTGTAGTGGTCTGCATGCTCGACGCGTAACCGAGAGGTCCGTGGTTCGATTCCCGGCGAAGGCTTTGCTTATTTTTGACCACTGCTGCTTCGTAAAAATCTAATGCCTCTACAACTGGCGCCCGAACTAAAAAAGGCGTTGGATAATGATTCTCCACCACCGGGATTTGGCGATTGGGTCCCCAAAACCCCAGTCGCCCTTTAAAAGGGGGAGTATATAAGGTATTTCTCTCGCCTTCTTCGCATGCCTTCGTGGTGTAGGGGTCTGCATGCTCGACGCGTAACCGACAGGTCCGTTGTTCGATTCCCGGCGAAGGCATGGCTTATTTTTCACCTCTCCTGCTTCGTAAAAACCTAATGTCTCTGCAATTTGACTCTCAGAGGTTAAAAAGATATCAGACTTTAAATACTAGATAAAATTTAAACTCAGAATAATAACGGCGTTACAGCAAATTATGTGTAAATCTCAGAAAGTTGAAAAGGAATCGTCATCTGCAATATGAAGAACTACTTTATTCCTTGACAGAAAATAAGTGAAGACAAATAAATAAAAAGAAATAATAGAAGCAAGAATTATCGAAAAGGCGAAAATGAATGGAGAAAAAGAAAGGAGTCTGGAGTTATATAAAATTAGACTTGCTGATAAAGACTAATCTTATAGATACCTTCTAAGACACTTCTACTTTCCATTCAGCTAACCTAAAGCTTCGGTTCAAGTAATAAAGTTCAATGATTAACATTGTACTCTTCTGATGCCTCATTATGAAAACTAACCCATTTAGTATTTACCTCTATGGTTTAATCTTCTGCCAACTAATTAATAGCGTTATGCACTAAAACAAGTAATCGCACTACAATGTATGTACAACACTGAGCACTGACATAAATCTCTGCCCTAGAAATGATTTTTCAAGTACGTGAATTCTTTGATCGATTATTTCACTTTAAATCAGTGTTCTTCTGAGGGGTTTGCTTGAAAGTTGCTAAACTATTCAATAAAAATATTAGGAGCTCCAATGTGTCATTAAAAAAATATTGCGAAACATTTTTGGTGACATTATTTAAGGTAATTTTTAATGATCAAGCTTTAAAAAGTACTTTATTGAAAGATTTCAAAACTTAAGGGAATTGATATAAATAACGAATTTTAAAGAAATACTTCAGTATATGGAATACTTTAGTGATGTTATTTATATTACGTTTCTTTGGCTGTTAGATATAGTAACATTTTCAATTCCCTAGAGCTATAAAACGTTAATACTATGAAGAATCAAATTGACTTCAAGATTTAGTTTCAAAATGTCTGGAGGCCACGACCGGAAGATTTTAAGTTGATTACAATAGTTCATAAAACCTTCAGAAATAGTTTTCGCAAAAAGATAGCTTTATTCCAGTACTATGATTCGAGAAAATGTGGACCATCTTTCCAAATGCACTAATATAGCATATTAACATTATCATTAATTATAAACAAAGTGCAGCTTCAGTAAATTCTTCAGTAGGAGAAAGCGAAATCCTCTAAAATATAAACATTCAGTCTAAAAGAGTGGAATCTTTCAGCCAAATCTTTTTAAGGAAGTAATATAAAATGTTAAAAGCTAATTCTAGGATAGTAATGAAAATCTGAAAATAGATTAAAATGCACTGAAAGGGTTTTGCTCCTGTATGAGGTATACAGTACTATCACTATTTATTCACTTTATACACATTTATTTTTATGAATTCAGACTGTCAGTAAAACGTGAGTAAAATATTCAAGATCTGAAACGTACAGGATGCTATCTAATTTTAAGAATGAGAAGAAACGTTGCAAAGAAGACGCTGATGATAATCAATATTGTTATTATTGTTATTTTGTAAAGAAAACTAAAGGTCAGTTTAATTTTTTAAAAAAAAGCTAATTTAAATGTCAAAATGAAATACAATTAATTTCGTTGAAGAATTGACTCTGATGTTTCTGAAAACAGTGATGTCAAACTCTTTCTTCTTGTGTGTGCAAAACATATGCCCACGCACGAAGAAAAAAAGCATGGGAATTGAGAAAAAATTAGTATTAATTCTAAATTGTTATCATTCTATAACTAAAAAAAGGTGAGAGAATTCAAAATATATTACTCTCATATGCCAGACATTTGCTTTCTTATTTCTCATAGAAATGGAGGATTACGCTTAAAAGTAAAATTTATGCAAAAATGTTTGTTAGGAGCTGATTATTCAAAAGAATTTGTGAATAACTGGATAGCATTTTGAATAAAAACATATCTTGAATATTTATAGTAGAGAAAAATGAAGTCGTAACATCGTTGGGAAAAATATAAAACAGAAAATCTGCCTTAAGTTTGTAGAACTGGAGTGACCAATGCAGAGTAGTATAATTTTGAAAAACAAAAGCAAATAAAAGTGTTTATCGATATATCAATATATGTAAATAAAATTTTCAAAGTCATCATTCAAAAATCTTTACAAAGAATGTATTCGTCTAAACACTTGCCCTACACATGCCAAAATATCCGAAAGCTGGAAAATTTTCAAACGTTTTAGTTTCCTTCAGATTTTATTCATGCATAATATACAAGTCAAATGTGTCATGTTCTTCTTTATTTTTAAATTACTGCATTTTTTGTAAAATTTGTAATTTTTTTTAAATTTTTTTATCTCTTATAAAAGAATAAATCTTCTTTTGATAAGGCGCACGTTTCGATCAGATATCAAACAGAGTTGACAGATGACAGATAAAATGTTAATTCAGTCATCCACCCGAATATGACCATCTAGAAGCCTGAATTTTGAATTTGAAATTTGGTTATTATGTATTTCATATTTTGCAAACCTTTAAACGATTTGATTAACAAACTCAACGATTTCAATGCGAGCAGTGAAGAATGAAACATTTTTATCACCAGCTCGAGAGACTGTCTATCGGAAATTCTAAAGATATGCTGTTTTTAAATATTTGGCAATTTTGCTGTAGAATAGAATTTTACGTAGCCTAAGAGCCAAGAATGATATTTAATAAAAAAAGTAATCACACAAAACATTAATAATAAAAGGTAAAGGTAAATGTTTTGTAAAGCCACTTAGCAAGAACACTGAACATTGATTTGATTAATTAAGAAAAGACTTTAAAAAAATGTATTCTGACACTTAAGGCTGCATCGTGATTTCTAAAGGTGCACTGCTAGGCTGCTTTTAAAATTTTTGTAACTCTGCTGCTGAATTGTAATGACAAAAGTGCAAAGCAAATCATGCTTAATGATAAACTAAAAAACATCTGAAAGCTTGTAGAGCCATTAGGTATTTATGAAGCAGGAGGTCGTGAAAAATGAGCAAGGCTTTCACGGGGATTCGAGTCACTGATCTCTCGAATATGCGTCGAGCGCGCTGACCACGAAGGCATGATAAGAAGGCGGAAGAAATACCTTATAAGCTTTCAGATTTTATATTACGCTCAAAAAAACGTTCTTTTCATTTGCACATATATACACGTTTCGAGAGCATTTGGGTTAACGCACTTTGGGCTAAAAATATTTAAAAACTATATATTTCTAGAATTTCCTATGGACAGTCTCAAGCGGTGGAGATGAAAATATTTTATTCCGTGCAGTGTGTTGCCACTGCTCGCTTTTAAATCGCTCAGTCTCTTAATAAAAAAATCGTTAATGTTTAAAAAAAAATGAGACAGGTAATAAAAGAAATTTGAAATTAAGATTCGGACTTCAGATGCCCATATTCTGGCGGAGGACTACGTTATTCAGAATTTAATGGCTTTAGGTATCTATGTTTTTTCACAATGGGAGAAATATACATGCATTCATGCAGAGTCTTCATTATTTAATCTTTTTTAAATATAATATAGGACGATAATATTTGGTGGCAACAATTTGAAAAGTGATACAGCCGTTTATAGTGATTTGGAATAAAATTCCCTTTCAAGAATAATAGTCCTTGTGAGCTAAATCCCCTTTGGGCTTAAAAATTTATTTAGTACAGCAGATTACTACAGCAATCGTTTATTTACTTATTTCATTAACTCAAATCAGTTTAACACTGGAAATTAAAACTTACTTGTTTGCTTGTATGTTTCGGAATAAGAGTTAAATATTAAATCTTGAAAAGAAGTATGTAAGATACTTAGAAATTAAGATAGGAATAAACGATTTAAAAAGTCATTGTGTTTTTATACGTCAGAACCATTACACATATGTTATTCAATTCAGATTGATCTTGTTAGAATTATTACTTCAAAGAGGAATCAGCATCTGTCATTAAATATTTAAGTTTCATTATGAAGGTCTGAATACAACCTTCGTCTTAAGATGCGAAAAAAATTACGAAATACAAGTCTATAGTCACGTAATGACAACAAACAGACAATTACAGAAAATTCCAAGAAGGAAAGAAACAAAGCGACTCGAACCATCTGTTAATAGAAACTGAAAACTATTATGAAGTAATTCCCTTCGAAGCTGAAGGAAAGGCAGAGGGAAAGGAAGACAAAGACAGATTTAGGGAAATACTTTAGAGACATTAGGTATTTTTTGAAAGCAGGCGAGATGAAAATGAACACTATCTTCACCGGAACTCAAACCACGGACATCTCGAATACGCATCGAGAGTGCTGACCACTACACCAGGAAGACATACTAAGGAGGCGGGAGAAATACGTTATACACTCCTCCTTTTAAAGGACGGCTGTGGAGTAGGGGACC
The DNA here is from genome assembly GCA_000611955.2 of Stegodyphus mimosarum. Taxonomy (NCBI): domain Eukaryota; kingdom Metazoa; phylum Arthropoda; class Arachnida; order Araneae; family Eresidae; genus Stegodyphus; species Stegodyphus mimosarum. Next base: position 457,441 of record KK114791.1, read on the forward strand.
AGTCGCTAAATCCTGGCGGTGGAGAATTATCGTCCACCACCATCTTAGTTCGAACGCCACTGTAGAGACATTAGGATAGTGGAGGCAGGAGAAATGAAAAATTAGCAATGTCCTCCCCGGGATTCGAACCACGGACCTCTCGAATAACGCGTCAAGCCTACTGACCACTACGCCATGAAGGCATGATAAGAGGGCGGGAGAAATACCTTATAAATTCACAATTGTTTTCACTGTCTATCTAGAGATAACTCCAGTAGCTTTGCTTTGCTCTTTCTTGAAACTTTGTCCAATCTCTTAGTCTATTGCCATCGTTTCAGCGGATACTTCTCCTTCATCATTTATACTCTTACAGCTGAAGAGACATGTTCGATTGAAAACTTCGACACTATGCGTTCAAATCTGAGAAACATTCACTGATTCTTATTTGATTTAATGTCTTCGACATTTGTTATCAAGAGTTTTATCTTGGATTATAAGATATTTCCTCCCTCCTTCTAGCGTGGATTCGCGGTGTAACATTAGAACACTAGATGCGTTTTCGAGAAAGCCAGATTCGAGCTCCAGTAGGAACACTGTTCATTTTCCATGCCTTCTACTTCAAGAAACCTAATGACGGTAAGAAGATTATATCGCACTTATCCTGTCTATAATATGCCAGATGCTTCTAACTTTGCTTCTTACTACTTTTTATTTATGCTTTGGGAAACTGATTTCTGATTTCATGCGTAATCATAAATAATACGAAAATACTTGAATTCACACAGGTAGAGATATATGCATATTTATTTTCGATAAAGCAGGTTCATTGCCCATAAAGTGAAATTTTGTTCAGGTTTATATAAAGCTAACTTTTATTTGTCTGATTAATCACTTAATAATTGCTCCATGTAGCCTAGCAGCAGTTCCAATTTAAATGTTTTAGTGGAGAACATATACCCATTCTCTTGATACTGAAATTATATTTTACTGCAAAAGATTCGCCAAATGACCTCTACAACAGAAAAAGATCAGTGAAATTAAGGTTCACGTTTTACGTCCTAATCACAGTCTCCTAATTACTAGCTCGAAATATTTCCGCTTTTTATTCCAATCTCTGCGCAAGACTATTTCGTATACGATACTCATAAAGGGAATGTTTTTTCTCCTTCTTATGATATTGTTTGTGCAGTTCAATAAAGCAATAACATCCTAGTGGTGGATAATAAAACATACTGTTCCCAAGGGAGTTTTATTAAGTGCAAAGCTTGCACTCGTTATCGATCTCATACTGCTTTGCTGCTGAATGCGGTAAATGTGGTTTTCTTGTAATCTTCTCAGAACGAAAACGTTACCCGATTTAACGAGAATTTCGTATTGTATCTCACAATCAGAAATATATTCAGTAACTGGATGCGAAACTTGGTCGATTAATGTTACAACTTTGGAAACTTCTTTTAAAAGAATGTTTAGAAACATGAAATAAGAAAAGGGTAACATGATACTGCCGTCTATACCAGTAATATTAAACGATAAGTCAACCCTTTGCTTTACTATCACCTGTCATCTTCTTTTGTATCCAGATTGTACAAATCAACCTACACATATCAGCAAAGCGAAGAAGCCTAAATGTGTAACCAAATGAATATATGTTGGAAATGTCTGTACTGAGTTGATGAGAAGTATTTTTCGACTACGTTCACAAAACGTGCGAGAATAGCCTGAACTTATTTACTTGAAGTGCAAGCAATGGCAAGCAAGCAATGGCAGATAAGCAATGGCAAGCAAGCAATGTCAGATAATCAGTCTCAACTTTATGCTTATCAGACTATTTTGAGACCAATCGCAAAACTTGTAGCATTACCATTGTAATTCACAATAGAACTTTCGCACAGTGTTCATTGTGGTATACTGGAAATTTTGACGTATTTACATGTTCAAGCAAAATGTACTATGATTCTTGCCAGTTACTTTCATGAACTTACCAAGAAATATTAGTAGACTTAGAAATTGCGACGACATTGTACTGTCACTGTTTTACATATATTCCTCCTTTTAGATTGGTGATAAGCTATGATGAACTTGTCTACATATACACTGCTCGACATTGAAAATGCAACACCAAGAAGGAGTGGTCCGAAATTTATGCAAATTTTAGAGTAGACGCACGTCACTGAGTTATGCGAATGATGTGAATTGCGCAGCTCTCCGACGCACGTGAAGTAAGATATAAGGGAAGGAACGTGCAAAGCGGGCAATATTGGTGTCGTTATTTCTGCCAGACGAATTATCGAAGAAAGTTGGTTTTTGTCCCGGAGGATACGTGTAAGAGGAGAGAATGCCAGGCCGCCGTCAACGAAGGCACTTCCAGCAGATAGACGATTTTACGACGGATATGGTGATCGGACTGAGAGGGCGGGTTGGTCCTTACGTCAAATCGCAGCCAATACCCACGTGGATGCGAGCACGGTGCATCGGCTATGGCGAACATAGTTGGAACAAGGAAATGTGGGAAGAAGGAGGGGTGCAGGTGCAGCCAGAGTGACGTCAGCACGCGTGGATCGACACATCCGCCGGCAAGCTGTGGCGGTCCTGCAAGTCACTTGTACCGCGATTCTGCAGCATGTGCAAGATACTCTGGATGTTCCCGTGTCGACGAGAACCATTACCCGTCGATTGGTTGAACGTCGCCTGCACTCACGCGTCCGTTAAGAACACTGCCATTGACCCCACAGCATAAACGCCAACGTTTAGAATGGTGTCGGACTGAAGCGATATAGATGACAGAATGGTGAAACGTCGTGTTCTCAGATGAGTTACACTTCTGTTTATATAGTGACAGTCGTCGCATCGTGTGTGGCGTTGACGTGGAAACAGATCTAATCCGGCAGTAACTGTGGAACGCCCCACTACGCGACAACGTGGCATAATGGTTTGGGGCGATTGGCGTCGACGTGGAGACAGATCTAATCCGGCAGGAACTGTGGAACGCCCCAGTGGAATAATGGCTTGGGGCGCTATTGTCTACGATTCCCGGTCACATCTAGTTCATATTCAGGGCACTATGACGGCCTAACGATACTTGGATAATGTACTGAGGCTGGTGGCAATCCCCTACCTTCAGGGGCTGCCTAATGCAATTTTTCAGCAGGATAACGCCCGACCACACAGTGCTCGCACCTGCCAACATGCTCTGCAAGGTATACAGATGCTTCCCTGGCCACTGTACTCTCCTGACCTGTCAGCAATAGAACATGCGTGGGATGAGAGTGGACGCCGTTTGCCGACTCTGCCCTTGCCTCGTTCAGAAGGCGAACTGTGGCAAATGGTTGAAAGGGAATGGAGAGCCGTCCGTCAGAACACGATCAGCACTCTTATTGACTCTATGGCTAGACGTGTTTTTCAGTGCATCGCTGTCCGCGGTGGTCCTGAGCTGGCCGACCAGCTAGCAAAGGAAGCTGCCCTTAATACCGAAGCAGATCAACATCCACTTCCACGTCCTATATCATGGCTGAAGAGGAGCCTAAAACAGAAGATGCTCTCACAATGGCAAGATGAATGGGACGTCGGGGACACCGGACGTCGTGCGCATTACCACTTTCCCAAAGTGGACCCCGACTGTCTCATCCCCCATGCGCATTTAACAAGGTATATTACAGGTCACGGACCATTTCCAAAGTATTTTGAGAGGCATGGGATAACTAACTCTGATATCTGTATCTGTGGTCAGGTGGGCACCCCTGAACACTACGTAACAGAGTGTCCACTGACAGAAGGCATGCATATTCCCATTCCCAGTACTAACACACAAGCCTTTTGCAAGTTCTTAGTAAAAGACAGACAATTCGCAAAATAATAAAAATCATGGACAGGCTTACGAGCCTCGGCACCGACTTATGTCAGCCTTAGTATGATAAAGTGAAAACGCATTCAAAAGCAAAAGAGATGCAACAAAGGCATATCAATGTATATGAATGTAAATAGTATAATGTCGCAAATGTGTAACTTTACATGTATTCATGTGTACACACCACTTGTCAAGAAACGTTAAAGCACAAGTATTTAAAAGAGAATGTATATCAACAAATCATATGTGAAATTGCCCTTGCCCGGCCATGTAAAGTATTTATGTATAATAAATACTGGGCCCGGGCACGTTGGATTAGGGTCTCCCCCCAGGTGGCAAGAAGGAAATTTCTGGTTCGCCGGACTGCAAGTCGGATGGTCTGGAAGTTGCGTCTGGGCGCCTCGTGCGAGCCACCCATGAGGCCTCAATGGTCTGCTCTAGATAATGGGGGACGTGGCGCTACACCGATTAATCCTAATGGTAGAGGGATGGTGCCCACGTCTTCCCGTCACTTATCACTTATCAATGGTTCGCCGGACTGCAAGTCGGATGGTCTGGAAGTTGCGTCTGGGCGCCTCGTGCGAGCCACCCATGAGGCCTCAATGGTCTGCTCTAGATAATGGGGGACGTGGCGCTACACCGATTAATCCTAATGGTAGAGGGATGGTGCCCACGTCTTCCCGTCACTTATCACTTATCCTTCTGAGCCGACGCCGTTCTCGCTCTGTATTCTGACTATCATTTTGAAATAAAGATCACTTATTGCTGCTTGCTGTCTCTGTCTTTTTTTCCAAATTTCATCACTTTCTGAACACTCCTTCTTGGTGTTGCATTATTCAATGTCGAGCAATGTATATTCTGCTGCATATAAGAATGAAATTAACAATTAGACTTCACCTATACAGATAAAACCGAAGTTTGGATTGATACGCTGTTGCTATCATAACGGTCATATCACGCTTTAAGATAATCAACCAAAGGTCAGTTTTACACCACTTATTACTAAATCACAATATTGAAACCACTGATATGAAACCAACTTTTGTCTTCAATATAATACAATCTCTGAAACAATTTGTTTTATGCAAGAGGATTTTTAAAACCATTAAATCAGCCTGAAAATTAAAATCGTCAACATTTAATTACTTCGCTTAAATCACATTTGGTTGAGTTAAAAAAGACTTAAGGGTCATAACGTTCTCATTCTTTCGTCATTTTAAAACATTTTTTTTTCTAATATAACAATATCATGAAATTTAATGTATTCTAATATATCTATTTCTGAAGTATGGGAATAAAGTAAAACAAATTTATGTAATACGAAAAAGTACAATACCTAGAATTAGGTGTTTATTTAGAAAACATTTTACGGAAGGTTCAAAATTTAAATAAAAATAAATCAATAATTAAAAAAGTGTTATATATAAATATCATAGTATATGTATGTATATCATATAATTCGGAAATGTTGCTGACATATGACATAAAGAAAACGTTTGCACTCGTGGGCCTATTTAATACTTCATTTTTATCCTCGTTGGCAAAATTTTTGAAGCTAACACAGATATATTGGCGTAATAAGGGCTTGCTTAGAGAAAACTGCATCGATACCTTTTCTAGCTTTGTAATATAATTTTCAATACAGACCCAGAAGCAGTCTAACCAGCAAATAGAAATAAAAAATGAAACGCTACATGCCCAGATGAATCTTCAATAAAAATTGATTTTTCCTAGTTTAGACTGATTGTTTTGAGTTTCAGTTTGCAAAATTGTCTGCGTCAGTAGCTTTATGTAAGAATCCTATGACGCACACTAATTTGGAAATGACATAAGTTAGAGGAATTTCGTATAAACAGATACTATTTTTAGGCCGGAAAGAAGAAATATCCAAATCAAAATAGAAATTTAAGCACTGCTGCAAATTAAAGGTATTATTTTGGTTTACATATGCAGATATTTATCAGTGCAATCATATCAATGTAAATTTGTGATCGAGAGAAACATATACTCTATAAGAGCTCAGAGAGAAGATCTATTGTTTTTCTCGAAGGACAGTTCTGATTGCAAAAGGAAAATATTATCAGTGTTTCATTCTACAGTAACTGAAAAATACATGTATAATAATATAAACTTTCTGCTTTAATCCTTTCATTTTACAAAATATATCAGTATTACACATACACAGAATATTATTTGTTATTAGTAGACATGCAAGACACAAATGAACGGCGCTAAATTTTAAAGTTACAGCTCAGTTAAATAGTAAATTTTAATGATAAATCCTACGGTGATATGCAGAAGCAAGGGTCGTCGTCATAAAACTGGTCGATATTCAAATTTTGAAATCCTGAAAAATAAAATGAAATCAAATAAACACGACATACTAGCGTATAAAAATAAAACCAAAGATAAAATATTTTTTACACATTTTCTAACAGTAAGTATTATCAGTAAACGGATTCAATATTTTTTCATCCGTTCTGCAGAGAATGAAAAACTACCAAAAATACTTATGTGCTTTCACATCAGATATAACAGTTGAGAGCACCGAGGAAGGGTAACGTTTAGTTTATTACAGAAAAGAGTAAAGCATATTCAAAAGGATAATCCATTTTGATAATAGCACTAACCAGCTAAATACAAGCTACTAATTCATTTTCAACCTAAGAATTAAATTTAACTTCTAAACATTTCAGACAGATAGATAGAATGCAGAACGCATAGGTTAAAAATAATCATTTTAATAATTCATGTAGCTTATTCATTCTCAAATTGGAACCAAAGGAGGAATGAACTAAAATTTTAAACACTTTTAAAATTATTTAAACCAGGTGCAAGTAATTTACATAAATCACCTTCACCGTAACTTAAATTA
>KK114793.1:0-17068 GCA_000611955.2 Stegodyphus mimosarum
AAATTGTTCTGCAGAGTAAAATTCTGTGCAGTTTTCAAATTTAATGTTTGGTGTTCTCTTCAGACATTTTTTCCGGTACACTTAGAAACAAGACGAAGGCTGGCCGCGCAGCGGCTAGTACTTTCAAAAAATATTCTCTGACAGTTCTAAATTTTCCTTCATTTTTCGGTTCAGCCATCATGAATGAATATTACAAATTTAGTACTAAGTAGTTGTGCTGTAAGTAAGGCAACATTTAGTAATATTTCTATTTAGTACACATATAGTATACATGCCACCAGATTTGATACAAGTTTGACTATCCTGTTTTAAATGTATAAATGCGAAATCCGTAACAATATAGCTGTTGAATTAAATTTTATGTGATTTAAGTGCGAAGATAATGATATTTAATAAATAAAGTTACACATAAAGCCCCTTTGGACATAATATAAAATATGAAAGCTTTCAGTTTTTTTCCCTTTTTTCTGTTTATTAATATATTATTGTTTATTATTTATTATTGTATATGTCACGTAAACAATTTACCTGATTTAAATAATCAGGTATAGTGAAATATCTGATTTAAAGAAAGTACGCTAAGCTCATTCTTCTATGTATTGGCTTGTTTTCATCGAGTTTAAAAGCGAATACCTTGAATTCTGCCGCAAAAAGTCGACAATAAAATACCAGACGAAAGTTAGTCTTTTCAAAGACACTCGCTAGTTTTATACTGTCATCGAAGTTTTAGAAGAATGAAAGGATTTGAAATGGTTTTCTAAGCTGAACGAGGGAGTTACGTCTGTTTTCGATCACGTAATCCACGGCCTTTTATATTAACGCGTTCAGTACTTACAACAAAATACTGCTGAACGAAAATTTCCCTTAACCATAAAATCTCGCTTATCTGAAATGGTTTTAAGTAAACTTAGATTGTTCTGATAGGCTAAGAAATTAATCATTTCTAAATTTTAAGAGATTTTGTTTCCATTTTATCATTGTTCGAAAGCTAATTTAGTCTTTATGATATAAGCAAAAGATATAAAAATATGTATTTACTAAAAAAAAAAAACTGAAAAGGTATCAGATTTTAACGTCTCCCAGAAGGGTTCGTTATGGTGTTTTACCATCTCCCTGACGTCGCAGTCTACAAATCTGCTATTACACTAGCTTCTACTAACGTACATTTTTTTTGTCTTTTTAGCTTTATTATTAAGCATCATAGCAGCGTACATTTAAAAAGCAACGTTAAGTGTTCGCATACATTTTTCTTTTTAGCCCAAAGAGGCAGTTTGCCCAGAAGAGTTATTAATTTCGTTTTGGCATTTGCGTTGGTTCACTATAAACGGCGTTTGACTTTTCAGATTATTGCCACCAAATATTAGAGCCCTGAATTATATTTAAAAAATTTAAATAATGGAGAATCTCCATAAATATATGTATGTTTCTCGCCTTGTGATAAAACGATGGTACCTAGAGCCATCCAATTTTGAATATTGAACGTTTCCACTCAAATATGGGCATCTGGAAGCCCAAATTTGAAACCTGCTTTATTTTTTACTTCATATTTTGTCAGACATTAAAAAATTTTTGATTAACAAACTTAACGATTTCAAATCAAGCAATGGCAACACTGTACGAAAAAAAATATTTTTTTCCCTCCACCTGCGAGACTTTGTCTTGGAAATTCGAAAGTTATACTCTTTTAAATATTTTGCGATATTGCTGTTGAACTGAATTTTATGGTTTAGGTGCGAAGAACATGATATTTAATAAATAAAGGTAACGCGCAAAAAGTTAAAAACAACCGCCCCCTTGGGTGTAATAATAAAATCTGAAAGCTTTCAGATTTTATTTGTTTCCCACTCTTTTCTGAGTTCATCATATCAATGTTCAGTTTTCTTGCCAAGACGACATACAAATTCTTTTTTGGGTGGCTTTTTATTATCAATGTTTCATGTGTTTAATTCCTTCATTAAATATCATGTTCTTGGGGTTTACTCTACATAAAATGAACAGCAAATTGAACAGCAAAATCACAAAATATTTTTAAACAGCATATCCTTAGAATTTCCGAGAAACAGTCTCGCGCGCTCAAGATAAAAATGTTTTATTCCGTACAGTATTGCCATTGTTGGCTCTGAAATTGTTGGGTTTGCTAATAAAAATTCGTTAAAGTTTTACAAAATAGGAAATAGATAATAAAACAAATTCCAAATTTGGGTTTCCAGATGCCCATATTCGGGTGGAAACGTACGTTATTCAAAATTTGCTGGCATCCTCCTGTTTTTCACAATGAGAGAAACATACATACATTCACGCATATTCTTCATTATATAATTTGTTTAAATATAATACAGGGTTATAATATTTGAAAAGTGGCACAACACATTTAAGTATTTCGACGCAAAATTTCGTTTAGAGTAAAACCCCATTCGAGACCCATTTGGGCTGAAAAGTGAACTCTGAAATTCCTAGAGAAAATCCCGCAACAAAAGCAAAAAAAAAAAAAAAAAAAAAAATAAAAACCTTGTAAAAAAACTTTTGAGATATACAGGGTGTTTTTAAAGTCCTGGACCCATTTTGATGTTTAAAAACTCATAAAATAATGAAGATATAAAGAAACTAATGGCATTTATGGACGGAATAACTTATATATTTTCCTTTTCAGGTTTGATTATCTTTACTTTTATAAATATCGTCTGCGCGTGTGGTTCATTTCAGATAATTTCATTTTCCAGTCTAAATATCTGTACTTTTCTAAATATCGTCTGCTTATTAATTGCATTTTTCTCTCTTTTGTGTTTGGCAGCTATTGCCTATTATTATAGGCCTAGGAGGATGGCCTTTGGAACAGATATGCTAAGGAGGATAGAAGATGATGCTGAATTTCTGAAGCGCATAATGTTCTACGACGAAGCCTCCTTTCATCTTTCTGGCATTGTCAATCGGCATAATGTGCGCATATGGGGATCTGAAAACCCCCATGAATATCGTGAGGCACAAAGGGATTCCCCAAAGGTTAATGTGTGGTGTAGACTAATGCACGACCGAGTCATTGGACCTTTCTTTTTTACAGAAAAGACGGTCTCATCAGTCGTATACTTAGACATGTTGGAAAACTTCGTATTTCCACAACTAGAAGAGCTTCAGCACATGTCTTTTTGCAACAAGATGGTGCACCACCTCATTGGGGTACCATCATTCGTAGTTCTTTGAATGACCATTTTACAGGAAGATGGATTTCGTGAGGAAGTGTAATTCCTCAGCTACCCAGATCACCTGATATAATGCCGCTGGACTTTTTCCTTTCGGGATTTGTAAAGGACGACGTTTACAGGAGGAGAGTGTCGAACATGGATGACCTAAAAGTCAGAATTACAACCGCAATAGCCTCTGTGGATGCCGACATGTTTGCCGGTACCTGGCGTGAAATTGATTATCGACTCGATATTCTCCGTGCGACAAAGGGGGCGCACGTGGAAAGTCACTAACAAGGGTCATGAAACGTTTTGAGTCTATCTAACCATTTATGTTATTAATTTTAATCTATCTTTATTACTTTATGAGTTATTAAACATTAAAATGGGTCCGGGACTTAATAAACACCCTGTATTTCAAACACTTTTTTGTCATTCTGTGATCAATACTGCTTTTTTTGTTCCCAAAATGGAAGAATAAAATTTATTACGTGTCATTTTCCTAAGTCCTTCTGAAAAAAACATTTTTTTTCTATTCTTTGATACGAAAGATTTCTATTACCTCCTATACGAATTTAAATAAAAAAAATCATTTGACAAAGATAGTTTAATGATAACTTTATTATAAATGCACTCAAGAGTGTTCAACAGGATGTATGGAAGAGAATCATTAACATTTTTTATAAAAAAAACATGAATAAAGTTCTGTCCGAGAAAAAAACTTTATCCGAAATTAATTCGCTTCACTGAGTTCAGGCAAACGTTTTTGTATTGTTGGGTAACTGCATTTCTTATAAGAGAAAAAAATAATTACATCATTTGTTTACAAAGAATCAAAACGAGAGAAGATTGAAATTTAAACAAAATTATTGGAAGAACATTAAAATTTCCCATTTATAGCATAAATTCTTCTAGCTACTATTTAAAAAAATGAATATGGCAAAGTTAACTTTTAAATTACATGACAATCAGGACAGATGAACACTTTGCTATTGAAAATCAGCGTATATTGTAACTACCAAAGGCTTAACCAACGACATTTAGGCTGCCATTGATATGAAACTTCACGAATTTTAATTATGAGAGTTGCAACTTAGGCGTTGCAGTCTTTCAGGGTGACTCGAAGCCCATTATTCCAGTTTGTAAAAGCGAAACCAAAATTATTTTTATTGCAATAGTAGTATAGTACAAAAAATGCAGAAAAATACACTGGTGTGCAAAAATTAAGAACGAGACGGTTTTTTCAATATACCTTTGTACAAAAGCTTTTCAGATCAACACATTTAATACCGTAAGATCCCCAATACGTAAGGACATGAGTAATGTAACCAAAATTTACTAAAAGAGAAATCAGAGGGATAAAAAGAAGCTTTATTGAAAAAGTAGCATGGAGCGCAATGCGACTGAAGGCCGAAACATCCCTGTGATGGGTGTCCAGCAAGAAACGTCCGGTCTTTAATAGGGGATATGATCTCCCCTGACTGCTAGGCAGGTTTCACATCATTTGTGCATGCTGGATATGTGGTTGTTAATGAGCTGTTGAGACACTGCTGCTCGTTCCTCTCGTAACACCAATCGCAGTTTCCGAATCGTTACTGGCGATACGTTACGTGCTGCCACGGGTCTCCCAAGTAAGTTCCGTACATGATTGACGGGATTTAGATCCAGAGACCTTGCCGACCAATCCCTGTGTTCAATATCTTCTCTCTCCAACAGCTCTTCGACAGTAACTGTGCGATGAGGTGCAGCGTTGTCGTCCATGAAGAGGAAATCAGGACCCATAGCCCTTGTGAAAAGACTCATGTAAGGAAGAAGAACCTCGTTACAATATCAGTCTCAGGTGACGAACCTCCTTGGGAGATATGAAGGTCGGTCCGGATAGCAAGCATTATGTATGCTCGAACGAGAACTCCGCGACCTCCAAAACAGTCCCTTTTGATGATGTTGAAGGGGTTATTGCGTGTTCCCCGCTCTGTCCAGATGTGTATGTGTCTAGAATCGCAACTCTGACTAAATCTGCTCTCATCTGTAAAGAGTACTCGTCCCCATTCATTGTCTCTCCAATTCCGGTGTTCCCGGCACCACAGAGAACGTCTTCTCCGATGGGCAGGCGTTACAGGTACACACCGTACAGGGCGTCGTGCAAACAGACCACCACGATGCAGTCTTCTGAACACGGTAATACGCGATATCGGTCGTCCAGTTGCCTGTGTCGTGTGTCTAGCGATTTCTCCCGCTGTCTGCCGTCTGTTTCTTCTGTCCTGTAAGGCAATATACCGGTCATCTGCGGGTGTGGTTCCTCGTGGACGACCACTACTAAACCCCCGGATAGCTGTTCCTGTAGTTTGAAATTATCTTGAAAGTCGTGAAACGATGCTGTGAGCAATTCCCGACTCTGCAGCCTCACGTGTCACAGTGCGGCCTTCCTCCGACTTCCCAATGATTCGACCTCGGGTAAAAGCATCCAGATGTCGTCGAACAGATTGATTATTCGCCATTTCTTGCTGAGGCAGCAACTCGGTGTGATTTTAACTGCTATACGGCGTGCAATCTCTTTGCCAGAAATACTGATCTTACCCCGACAACTTGCTTTATACTACTCAGACACTCCCCCATTACGTCTACCTGCATATCTGCGCATGTGTTACCGTACATCACCTTGCTTAATCTCCTGATTGGTCTTTCTGTCCGCTCTGCCTCTTCGTTCAGCTGATATGCTAATTTTTCGACTTCGTCCTTAATTTTGGAAACCAGTGTATATGTGAGGAAAAATTTCAGCATTTTGCTTTATTTCTTGTGATAAAAACAAATGTTATTAATTTCTTATCAGTCTTGTGCATTCAATCTATTAAGAACCCGTTCGCCCGCTACAATCCATTTTTGAGAGTTTATAGGATCGAACTCTCTTTGCCCACATAAACTAATCTAGATTCTACTAATGAACATGCCGACATCTTTCACGCGCGTGAAATAATACCAGAACCGAAGAAGAGTGAAAATAACCTTTTATTATTTTACTAGCCGCTGCGCGGCCAGCCTTCGTCTGGCTTTTAAGTGTACCAGAAAAATGCCTAAAGAGAACACCAAACATTAAATTTGAAAACTGCACAGAATTTTACTCTGCAGAACAATTTTTATCGAAAAAGAAACAAACAACAACGGAAAAAAACACACCCACGCACACACAGACTCTTTGTTTTATTATGTGTAGAGAAACTATGAACAGAAAGTCACGTCCTTCATGCTTTACAATAACACCGAGACTTGCGGTAGAACTTAAACGTTGTTACACAAATCAATCAAAGTCTAAAAAGAGTAGTACTGGTCTAGCACTTTTCGTTACCGCTAATCTAGGTTGACTCGACAAACCTAACAGGCGTGATAATTATTCAAAACGGCCAAGGAGACGTATCAGCGTAACAGCAAGGTCAGAAAGAAACACGCGGGCTGGCTAGCGAAACCACGCTCTGATCACCCGTTTAAATACTCGCTTCACTTAACCTTAAATTTACATCCGGGCGAGTAAATGCAAGGGGAAGTTAAGGAGTTCGTGGAAGATAACAAAAATTTAATAATAGTTTAATTGAGCTAAGGGAAACCCTACAAGTTGTAAGGTTTTAGTTAAACTAACAAAGTTTTATTTTAGTTTGACTCTTTCTATCTGTTCTCATTTCAACTTCCCGTTAGAATAGCGCGCGTTTCAGCTTTATGCTAATTTGAAGTGGAGCCAAGTTTTATTTAAGCGAGAGGTAGAAACTTCTCAGTGTGAGAGAGCTTTTAGTCTCAGATCACTGTTACTCTATTCGACGCTCGCCTGGCTAGCTAGCATTTAAATTCTAAGCCGTAGCGCTGTTACGTTATTGCTCATTGAAGTAATTCTAAGTGCGTCAGTATTAGTTCAATCTTGCTACGCACTATTTAGTTTAGAGGCCAACCTCGCCTTATAGCTCTGTGAGCAACGACTACTTAATTTCTATTTAGCTTTAGTTTAAATTATCTGACTGTTCAGTTTACACCCAAGGGGCGGTCATTTATTTTCTGTATCCCTCCCGAGTTGAAAAAGGGCTGTAAATAATTGTGGTTTAATAAAAGAGGATTTTAAATCCCTTTAAAGTGCAGTTCTTCTACCACTTAATCACAGTATTCTACCACAGAACATAGCTGCATTCAGCTCCCTGTTCAAGATCATGACTTAGTTACGTTCACGAAGATGTTTGCCAAGAATATGCACCGAACATTCAGTCCTGACAAAGTTATGCGTGGAATATGAGAAAATTATTTCTTTACCATTACATGATATAGATAAATGATATTTAAAATCCAAAAATTCAAGCTTGGAAGATAAATTTTCTGTGCTATTATTAACCAATTTTCATTGAAGTAAACATTTTGCATAGTTGAATAAAATTGCAAAGCTTGAAAATTTCGAAAAGCGTAGATAATTTTAGCCATGAATATAGTATAAACTCGAAAGTGCTTCAGATAGCAATAGCAGCTTACGTGCAATAAACGATTATTTTAAATTAATGCGTTCAAAACATGCTAAATAAATACACTCAGCATAAATCTGAAGTGGCTTGAATTATTCCGCTCTGTTTAAATTATTCATTTCGTTATCCATCGCAAATATTAATCACTCATATACTAGGGAGTCATTATTTCTCCTAATTACCTGTCTGGCTTCGAACATTAATTAATCACTATCTAATATTGGAACTTAAAGCATTTACGGATTCGAGCCTAAAGTCTGAGATATTGACGTTTGATAGAAGCGATGAAACAGGAAAATGGCAGATAAAGCATTTTGCTGCTAGTATCACTCAAAACAGAAGGCATCTATTGTGTACTTTGGTCAGGTATCACGTTAAAATTATAAGAAATAGATGTGTTTTACTGGAGAACATATAAATACATAAAATGTTCTTCTACACGCTTTATCGCACTTCTTTAATACAAATTTCCTGTAAAATATTGTTCATTAAATTTACTGTAAAATGATATTAACACTATTAACAATTTCATCTTGAAAAAAAAATAAATAATTCTTTGTTCATTTGAATATGGCGATGAAAACGAGGGCTGTCTCCCTAAAAGGCATGCCATTGTGGAAGACATTTTGGAGAATTACACTCACGTTTGTGAAAATTGCAACACCAAGAAGGAATCGTCATAATTGAATGCAATTTAATACACAGTTGAGTGGTAGTGGTACAAATAAATGATTAAATGTTCAAAGCAAACAAACAAGAACAAGAGATCAGAATCAGTATTTTGTGTGGCCACCACGCGCCGCAATAAGTGCTGCTACACGACGTGGCATGGAGTCAAACAAAGTTTGAATGTCTGACTGAGGAAGAGCATTCCATATCGTTTGTACGCGTACCCAAAGTTCGTCTGCAGACGCAACAGGACGAGGATCACGAGCAAGACGCCGACCAATGACATCCCACACATGTTCAATTGGCGACATATCCGGGGAACACGCAGGCCAAGGAAGAAGCTGTACCTGCTGCGCTGCAAAGAAGGATTTAACAATCCGAGCAGTATGAGGGCGGGCATTGTCCTGTTGAAATACAGCGCCTGGCAAGCTTTGAAGGAAGGGAACAGCTTCGGGCTGTAGAACTTCACGGATATACCGGTTGCTGTTCAGATTGCCCACAATTCGTAGCAATTGAGATCGTCTATGATATGCTATGGCGCCCCAGACCATAACTCCGGGTGTTCGTCCACTGTGGCGTTCGATAATGCACTCCGGAAGGTGGCGTTCACCGGCATAGCGTCTGACACGAATGCGGCCATCATGGTACCACAAATTAAAGCGGGATTCGTCAGAAAACACGACATGCTGCCAATCAGCACGCCAGTCTCTATGCTGATTGGCCCATTGTAGCCGCAGGCGGCGATGGTCGTGCGTTAGGGGGATCCTGTATAAAGGAGTCCGTGCGCGCAGTCCACACTGCAGCAGACGTCTACGAATTGATGAAGCACACAATGAAACACCTGTAGCTATTGACCACAGTGCTGCCAATTGTCTAGAGGAAGCTGTACGGTCCGTCCGCGCCATGCGGACCAGGTGTCTATCATCGCGAGCTGACGTCACATTTCGGGGTCCACTCCCGGATTTCCGAGTTGTCCGACACTCGTCCGTCCACTGCTTCCAAACGCGCATCACTGTGCTGCTGTTACGCTGCACACGAGAGGCTACTGCACGATACGACAATCCAGCTTCACGAAGGCCGATGATTCTCCCTCGTTCAAACTCTGTAAGTTGTTCAAATCTCGCTCTCTTTCGTCGACGAGGCATAAGTACAGATTGAGTTAACGTTTACCACTAGCAGATAACCACCGATAACCATACACGCCTCGCTACAGCCGTCTATTTATTCGGATCCATCAGCCGTTCAGAGGGCGCTGCTCAGCATACGCATGCGCTACGGATTTGCAATTCTAATCATTTGCATATCATGCGCTACTTTGCATTTCCTGAAAATTTCAGCTCACTCGCGTAAGTCCTTCATGGTGTTGCAATTTTCACAAACGTGAGTGTAGGTTTGTAATTACACGCAGGAAAAAATCTGATGCAGACACCACATGACCTTCTACGGAATATTAAAATATAAGCATTTTTTTGCTGTATTTCGTTTAAACTTATTTCCTCGAATTTCATTAGCGATAGATTTCTCATTCAGTTAATTCACTTATAACTTCGCGGAAAGGAAAAACAATACAATCTCAAAATATCTTCATTAAATATTGAAAAATATACAAAAACATAAAGCACCAAATACAGGTAAAACAATTTTTTTCAATTAAAATTAGAGTTTCTAAGCAAAAACAAGCACTTCGGCCCAAGTTTTAAATGTAAACAAAGACGGCTGCTATGATAAAAAAATTAGGCTTAACCGCATAACAGCTTTTAAATTATTGATTATTCTACAACTATTGCATGCAGATTAACTAAAGGTATAAAAACCTTAACCGGAAGATAAGAACAGTATAATTCTATCTTTTTAAAGCAAAAAAAAAAAAAAATGCGCAATTTACCAACATATAAAAATAAAAAAAAAACTAAGCTCATCGAGCTGAATAACAAAGTGGGTACATATATACACTCTTAGACAAAAAAAACGACGTACCGAGAAGATATAAAGCAAATTGCACACAAATTGATATGCATACAGGTTTCGACGGAAAATGCAAAATTTTACATTTTGGCTGCCAATGAATGAACGGTTGTCGCTACAGCGCATCTGATCTGCGCAACTGGCTGGATATTTAAGAGGAGAAATTACAATCCCAGGTCATAAATTCTTCAAGAATTTCATTCCGTGTACGCTGGTAGAGTGTAACTAGGCCTCGCATAAGGTGCGCAAATGAATGCGCAGATGTCAGAATTTGAGAGAGGTGTAGTTGGGCTCAAAGAAGCCGGTTGGTCTTATTGGCGAATATTTCGACATGTGAGCAGGAGCGATGCCACTATTAGACGATGTTGGCAAGAGTGGGTGAGCCATGGCCGCACACAGCGTCAAGAAGAAAGCGTTAGGCCTAGAGAAACGACAGAACGTGAAGACCGACCAATCGTCAGAACGGCACTCATTTATGTTTAATCCTTCATCTAAATAAAGTTACACATTTCGGGTAACAATGGAGCAAGTTTTGTCTTCGTAAAGCCTTAACGTTACACAAAAGTAAACTTGAGCATTTAAAGTGTAAATTCCAAAAGCAAAACCTTACTGCAAATTTTGACTCATACCCTCGGATAACGTGAGCAAACAAACATGCCTAGTAAAAGCGTCTATTTAGGTAAATTGGGTGAAAAAGGTTCGTAGACTGTTTGGCAAAAGATCTTTTTTAAATTCAAGAATTCTGTTGTTATATATGTTAACTAATTTGCATCCCGGTGGAAGCCGACGAAAATAGAACTGATAATACAAATAATAATAATAAAATAATGGATTAAAAAATGTAAAGCCATACGACATGAGCATCTTTAACGAAAGTATAAAAATATATATATTTTCTGTTGTATTTATAACTTAAGCCTCTCAAATAATACATACTAGAAATGTACTTTTATCGTTAGCTGTTTTATTGATTACAATATACCTATCCACCGTTATCTACCTCAGGAAAGAATGTAATAGTGACTTTATAAAGAAAACTGGCTTAAATATGAATCATGCATGAGGCAAAAACTGCGTATTCACCTATTTTCATAGCAAAAAAAAATCACAGACGATTTAACATAGCCCCTTACTTTTCCTTAGGCAAAGTTTGGCTCTGCAGACGCTGAGTTATATAGAATTAACTAACATCCAGTGTCAAGTATTAATTAGATTTTTAATTTAAATCAAATAACAGGACATAGCAAGTAATATTTGCTATTGCAATACATCAGATATTTCTTAATACATCAGTATCAAGCAATAATTTTTAATTTACTCAAATAGCAACAAGTATCAGGTAATATTTACTGTTCAGAATATCAAATAACGGTTTAAAATCCAGGAATACTTCATTTTTTTTGTTATTTGTGCTCTGTATCTCCCAGATAAACATAACACACAATGTAAGACGCGCGTTTTACATATAATAACTATATCCCATTTTTAGAAGTTTTCTGTAAGCAGAAAAATTTGCAACAAGAAAGTAAAATTATGGTCTTTCGTGTGACTTCAGTGTTATGTTTCAAAAATTACTTACTGAACTTTCAGTTATAAAAACTTTTTATTTCTTCGGATTAAATAATATTGCTTTTCAAAAGGATTTATTACTTTTTAGTTTTTGAAATAGTTTGAAATTAATAATTAATTAAAAATAGTAACGGAAAATGTACTGTTTCCAACGGTCATTAACAATGGAACTTACAAGTAATGTAAAGAAGTTTCGTAACCAGTTACAGTAACATAGTACTTATAAATAACTAGAAAATAAGATTCATAAAAAAAATATATTTTTTTAGCCCAAAGGGGCGTTATCCCAGGAGGGCTATTAACCTCAAATGGCATTTTACGTCAGTTCACCATAAACGTCACTTTTCAAATTGTTGCCACCAAATATTATTGCTCTGTACTATATTTAGAGAAATTAAATAATGTGTAAGGTTTTAGTTAAACTAACAAAGTTTTATTTTAATTTAAATCTTTCTATCTCTTCTCATTTTCAACTTCCCGTTAGAAGAAGCGCGCGTTTTCAGCTTTATGCTAATTTGAAGTGGAGCCAACGACTATTAGAGAGGTAGAAACCTCTCAGAGAGAGAGAGAGAGCTTTTAGTCTCAGACCACGGTCACTCTATTCGACGTTCTCCTGACTAGCTAGCATTTAAATTCTAAGCCATAGCGCTTTTACGTGATTGCTTATTGAAGTAATTCCAAGTGCGTCAGTGTTAGTTAAATCTTGATAGAGGCCAACCTCGCGTATAGCTCTGCGAGCAACGACTATTTAAGTTCTTTTTAGCTTTAGTTTAAATATTATTTAATTGTTCATTTTAGACCCAAGTGTGGTCTTTACTTTCTGTATCCCTCCCGAGTTGGGAAGTGGTTGTAAATAATTGTGATTTGATAAAAGAGGATTTTAAATCCCTTTCAAGTACAGTTCTTCTACCGCTTAATCACAGTATCTACCACCAGAACATAGCTGCATTCAGCTCCCTGTTCCAGATCAGGACTTAAGGAGTTCACGAAGATGTTTGCCAAGAATATGCACTGAACACTCAGTCCTGACAAATGAAGAATCTTCATGAATGCATGAATGTTTCAAGCTTTGTGGAAAAATAACGGTATACTTCGACCGCCTCATCCGCGCCCATGAGCGTAAACACGCATGCGCCATTCGGACCGAATTATTCTCAAAATAGGGTGGAAAGGATGGAACTTTTTTTCCCTCCATTCTCTCTTTCCAGAGGACAGAAGGCTTTGACTTCGCAGCAAGTAGTAACACCCCTTTTGGAAGAGTCTATGTGTTTTGGCAGAATGCCAGCCAAGGTTGCCTTTAAGACGGTCGAACTAGTATATCTAAAGGAGTCAAATTTTTAATACCGTAATCCTCCATACAAACAGGGGCAATTTTTTAATTTTAATCATAACACAAACATGGGCCCGAATTTTAACTTCAAATTTGATTTATTACCTATTTCATATTTTTGTAAAGCTTTAATGAATTTTTGATTAAGAAACTCAGCGATTTCAAAGCGAGCAGTGGCAACACTGTACGGAATAAAACATCTTTATCTCCAGCGTGCGAAACTGTCTATCGAAAATTCTAAAGATATGCTGTTTTTTTTAAATACTTTTGGACAAAAGTGCTCTCGAAAGGGCTTTCGAAATGTGTACGTGTGTGTAAATGAAACACGAGCCTAGTTGGATGTAATATAAAATCTGAATTTTTCTAGTTTCCTCCCACCCCCGTTAGCGGAAGAATGCTAAAAAAGTATAAAAATTGCAATAAACTGCCAGAAAGCCAATACAGAGGCTGTTCTCACATTTTTATACGATGTATATTGTATTCACAAAACTAAATTACATAAAATTCCTGTGTTTTAAATGTTCTATTTGACATCCTTTATTCTAAACTATTTTTCGACACCGCAATTTCCAGGATAATAATGCCTCTTGAAGTGTCAGAAAAGGTATTCTATTCCATTCCTCCCGAACAGCTTCCCAGAGTCCTGTTAGGGTTTCGAGACAACGTTTGGATAATGCAGTTTTTAAAAGTCCGAAAGCACAACAATCCATAGGTGACGCATCGCGAGATTTAGTACGGATATCAGTGAAGGGTAGGGCCGTGATACCAGTTTTTTGTTCCATTTCTTTTAGGAAATTTACAGTGGATTTTGATGTGTGACGGCTAGCTTTGTCCCGATGGAGTCTCACAGATGGATGGCACTGTGGGAAAAGCGATGGTATTTCATTTAGAAAAATTGGGGATAAAATATGTTCCTGATAGTATTTGGAGTTAAGCTTGACATTTTTTTCTGCACTCTCTTTATTTTTAACTTGCCATTATAAAAAAAAACCAGCAACAATCATGAATCCCTTAGAAACACTTTCTTTCGATTCTTTGAACCATGTACTTAAATTTTTTTCTCCCCTTTTATGATAATAAATGGCTCTTTTTTTTGTTACAATCATTTAAATTCACCCATGCTTCATCTACTGTGACAATTGTTTTTCATTTTTCTTTGGATAAGTGTTTCTCATATAGAATTTTGCAGCGTGTCCTGCGTCGAGCGATATGCTTCGGATGAAGACGATGCACATTGCGTTTTTTCGCTTTCTTAAGATTTAAATCGACGTTTATCATTTTGTTTGCAGTGAACACCGAGCATTTTAATGATTTTGCAACTGTTATTTGACTAAGAGGATTTTTTTTAACATTAAAAACGTACCTTTGCAATAGTCGAAGATGTCCGTTTTTTCCTTGCATACTTGTTTGGAATTTTTGTCCCACTCGAGGCTCCAATTTGACGTTTTTTTCCTTTCTTGTTGATGATATTACCTATCGACACTATATACATCACAAAACATGACATTCGCATCGTTTTTGGATAACGGAGTATGCATATTTCTCTTCGGAAAGAGCGTCAATGTAGCCTTCAAACCAAAGCTTTGTTAAATTCGACATTTTGAATAAAAACAAAACTTTGAAGCCACAGACGATAATTTTGATTTTTAAAATCATAGTACAATTGATATTACTTCTTTTGCACCAAACGATTTTTTATTAGCGCTTACCAAAATCGTCTAAAAGTGTGCGAACAGCCCCTGTAAAATATTTTTAAAATAAGCCTTAGCCAAAAGGAAATTTAATTGTAAAATAAATTTGATGCACCTGAGAAAATGAAAAAGACATTTAATTTAATTACATTTAATTATATGTCCTTGAAATTTTGTTATGCTGTTATTTCTTTCACTCAGTATTAACTACTATTGATGGCAAAGAAATGTTCTAATTTTAGAGTTTGAGACGTAATATTTCTTCGTAATCTTTGTAATTGCATCTCCTTTCTTTAGCTATTTGTTTAAATCATAAAACTGAGATATACATAAAGCTAAGACAAATACAATTTTAATTAAAATGGTTTATTAACCCCAGATATGAAAATATGAATGCTGAATTTTTGTTTCCAGCAAATTATCACTATATTATATTTATTAACCATTGTTTTTCCACCGATAAATAACTTTAAAAATATCAAATATAGTTTTGAAAGGTACTTTTGTATAAAGTGGGACATACCTCTAATTCTTTTACACAAATTATTGCTACTAAAGGAACACAATCAACAACATTATAGACATTTAGCTGTTTCATTTAAAAATATTTAAGATTATGTAATTATTTGATTAAAAACATTTCCCTTCTTTAGTTTACAGTCGTACTGTTTTGTTGCAGATATACTGACTACCTTTGTTTCAGGCAGGGTAATTAATTCTTTGTAGGTAAGTGTAATTTTCATCATTTCAAATTTCCTTTCCTTTTTCGTTATACCGTACACAATTATATCTCACTACGATCTGAGAATCTGTGAAGCATTATTGTTTAGATGAATCCATTTGTTTTCACTAGAAGGACTTAATTGTTTGAGTTTTTTTCGCCGTCAAAAGACACTTGGTGGACAGAGGATTAAAATTCTAGTTTAAGAAAGTATCGCAGTTACATTGCATTGAGTAAAAGATGAAACATTTGAGTGCTACGAAAGTTCTCATAAGATGTACTGATACAACGATTTTCTTACCTTAACTTCTCTTATGAGAGAATAAATAGGAGTTAATTCCTCCAGGCTTTGCTTGCTGGTGATAGCATATACCAGGATGAAGGCATGGCCCTTGCTGGTGTTTAACCTTTGCATGGCAGGGAACTGATGACTCCCTGTTGTATCTGTGATTTGTAGAGTGTAGATATTCCTGTTACAGGTGATGACCTAAAATATATAAAGATCAGCTATATACGACGTTGTGTTTACAAAGCAATGGATATAGTACTGTAGCTTAATATACACAATATTGTGGGTATGTGGATATATTACACATGTGCTAAAAATATGCAACAAAAGCTAAAAGAAAAGGTATGAATGTAGAAAGGGGAATGAAAACATACAATTTATATATGAGGTTAGAGGTTGCCTCACTGAATTCAAATGGGAAACGGAAATTAGAATAAAACGCAATTCCACAGTCACGTCACAACGCCTTAAAAAGAAGCATGTCGGACCTATGCGTCAGTTTGCAAGCAGCGACAGTTCCGTGTAATCCAAGATACACAAAGCGGATACAGAAAGCATAAGTCGAAGAGCACATCTGCACGCATTGGATGGCTGTCGAGCTGTTGAAAGCTGGTGCAAAGCAATCCGTTGTCGCCAGAGAGTCGAATGTGCAACCTAGTATCATCACTAGGCTGTGGAACCGTTACAAAAGGATCAAATCCTTGTAGAAGACGAGGGTCTGGACGAAGGAGGATTACCATAACGGTAAATGATTGCTTTCTTTTGCTATGTTCAAGACGTCGTAGATCACTCACACCACGACAGCTGGCGTCGAATCTCTCTGCTGCTGCAGGACGTTTCATATCCCACCAAACTGTGCCTCGCTGACTGCACGAATTGGGGTGTACTCTCGAGAACCTGTGGTTTGTATTCCTTTGTCTCCATCGCATGTCAGAGCGATGGGCCGTTAACATCGCAGTTGGACACCAGAGCAGTGGGGCTACGTACGCTTTACAGATAAGTCTCGATTTAACGTCCAGTACGATTTCCGAAGGACAATGCTATGGGGAGAGCCAGGAACACATTATCGGACGCCGAACATCATCCAAAGAAACTATTAGAAAAGAGGAGGCTTACAAGTATAGGCTGGGATAGCAACAAATGGCCGCACGTACTTCTGCGTGAT